>CABHPQ010167235.1:3684-22901 GCA_902168405.1 Peromyscus aztecus | reverse complement strand
TTTGTTTGTACTGGTCTATTATAGGATTATGCTCTAAGGACCAATGATGTCTTATGTTTAGAAAATTACTCTTTAGTATTATTGAATATCAGTCATACAGTAGATACGTTAACTCTTTAATGTCAACCACTGACCATAACTGGCCCTGACTTAAAATGAAATACAAGGTCAAGACTGTCATGGGAGTTTTGTGGAAAAGTTTGCTAAAAGTCCAGATCACGGATGGGGAGATGACTCGGTGGCTAAGAGTGCTTGCTGGGAGATGAAGTAAGAGGTTCTGAGTTCAAATCCCCCCCACACACAAAAAAGCCTGGCAGAGTTGGAGGTCATAGACGGCAGATCGCAGAAGCTTATTGGCCAGCCGGCCTCGCTGAAATGGGAGCTTCGCTTCAGTGAAGGCCTGCCTGAGAGAACAGGGAGAGAGTGGTAGAGGACACTCTCTCTGTCCATGAGCTTGTGCCCCACACACCACACACACACACACACACACACACACACACACACACACATGCATATAACAGACACACACATATACACACACACACCCATACACCACACACACAGACACACACACACACACACACACAAAGATCAGTCGGGAATATGTGAAGATCACACAGAGGAGGTTTTCCCCTTGTTTCTTCTCTGATCCCAAAGGCTCTGCTGGACGTGACCAGAACTTGACATTACCCCTTTATGCCTTGCTGCCTTACAGGAAATCTCAATGGAACTGGAAGCAGCAGTACAAGAGAAAGAGGAGATGAAGAGCCGCGTCCACAAGTACATCACTGAGGTGTCACGGTGGGAGAGCCTAATGGCCGCGAAGGTGAAGACACGGTTCAGCTTGCACTTAAGACAGGCTTTCTGAGAGCTCTCTTTTGTCCTTAATTCTTCCTCCAGTGTTAGATATTGAACACTTGAGGTTCGATATTACACATTGATGTTTGAGAGTAGAAGTCTTTCCTACTAACTTTGTATTCCCCGTGGACCTTAGTATAGTTCCTGTACACATGCTGATGTTTTCTAAATCCAAGCCGTTGTGTGTGTGTGTGTGTGTGTGTGTGTGTGTGTGTGTGTGTCTGTGTGTGTGTCTGTGTGTGTGTGTCTGTGTGTGTGTTTGTGTATATGTGTCTGTGTGTGTATGTGCCTGTGTGTGTGTCTCTGTGTGTGTATGTCTGTGTGTGTGTCTGTGTATGTCTGTGTGTCTGTGTGTTTGTGTGTCTGTGTGTCTGTGTATGTCTGTGTGTGTGTGTCTGTGTATGTGTGTGTGTGTCTCTGTGTGTGTGTGTGTATGTCTGTGTTTATGATAGAGACATTCCATTGACAGTACTGACTTAGAAATAATGTAATTGTTCTTAAACCAGGAAAATGAAAACAAAGACTTACTAGATAGATTCCAGATGCTTCACAACCGTGCTGAGGACTGGGAGATCAAAGCCCAGCAAGCTGAGGGCGAGAATAGCTCAGTCCGCCTGGAGCTGCTGTCCATTGACACAGAGAGAAGACACCTGCGGGATCGAGTGGATCTCCTAGAGAAGGAGATCCAGGAGGTAATGCTCTGCTGCCTAATGCGGAAACCACTCAGGAAGTGACACACTTGGAGGCACCACATGCAGTGAGGCTGTGGCCGCTGCGGACCTCCAGCTCAGAGCTAAGGCCTTGCTACTGTGCTCATAACTTGCTTGGGTGCCCGTTACCTTTGTCAATATAGTGAAGAGGTAGATGTCTTAGTCAGGGTTTCTACTGCTGTGAAGAGACGCCCTGACCATGGCAACTCTTAGAAAGAAAACATTTCATTGGGGTGGATTATAGTTTCAGAGGTTTAGTCCATCAGCATCATGGTGGGACAGGGCGACGCGCAGGCAGACGTGGTTCTGGAGAAGGAGCTGAGAGTTCTACATCCTGATCCATAGGCAACAGGAAGTGTGTAATTGGAAGTTTCTCCGGTCCCACCTGGCCCCTGAGGTTCCTCAGCCATTTATAAAATAATCACTTAGAGGCTTAATATTTACAAATTGTATGGTCTATGGCAGGCCTCTTGCTAGCTAGCTCTTATATTTTAAATTAACCCATTTGTATTAATCTAAGTTTTGCGTGGCTGTGAGGTGAGGTTAGCTTGTGGCTTTTACTATTCCTCTGATCAGGTTTTTACCCCTATATCTGGCTCCGTATTTTTTATTTAATAAGACTGTTTAGCAATTCATCTACAGAAGTGAACTTTGTCACTGGGCATAGCTTGAGCATAGGAGACCTCAGAGCCTGCCCCCACAGTGACACACTTCCTTCAACAAGGCCACACCTCCTAAGAGTGCCACTCCCTATGAGTGTATGGGGACCAGTTACATTCAAACTACCACAGTGGGTCATAGCAAGACCAAAGGAGTCTGCTTACAGGGTGTATGGAGTTTGTTAGAACATAAATTGGAGAAAACAACTCACTAAACAGAATAGACAAATTGTCACAGGGTCCTGGAGAGCCGAGGTCCTGTCCCATGCTGCTCCTGCCGCCTGAGTCAGTCCGCTCCATCTGAGCCCACTAAGATGACCCTCAGCTTGAGCTAACCACGAGGCCACGCCCTAGGGGCTGGTACTTCGAGGTCATAGGTGGAACTGAGTCAGTCCGCTCCATCCGAGCCCACCAGGCATACATGCCCCTCAGCTTAAGCTAACCACGAGGCCACGCCCTAGGGGCTGGTACTTGGAGGTCATAGGTGGAACAGGTACCCACTACAGGGGGTGACATGAGATTTGCCATTTAGCTCCTCTTAAGTGTGTGATCCTGTGGCTGATACATTTGTAACACTGCACTATTCTCCACCCTGTGGGGCTAATACTCCGTCTTCCCCAGGCTCACGTAATCTCAGAATTTATCTATTGTCTATCCTGAGTCATGTTTTGTCCTTTTCTGAGGCTAAGAGTACATTAGAATGTGCTTTAGCCAGTCACCTTTTGGTGAAGTTGTTTATTTCCATATTTGAGATATTGATAGGCATGTTGCTGTTAACGTGGTGTGCTACTTACTGTCGTGGTTGCTGTGGTAAAACAAACAGCTAGCAGAGGGCTAGAGAGATGGCTTGGGAGTTAAGAGCACTGTCCCTGGCCAGCATTTAGAGAGAAATAAGCCTACGTTATAATGACAGTTGAGTAAAAATTTCATTAATACAGGGGTTTTCGTTTTTGTTTTTGTTTTGGGTTTTGTTTTGTTTTGTTTTTTTTGAGACAGGGTTTCTCTGTGTAGCTTTGGAGCCTTTCCTGGAACTCGCTCTGTAGACCAGGCTGGCCTCAAACTCACACAGAGATCTGCCTGCCTCTGCCTCCTGAGTGCTGGCATTAAAGGTGTGTGCCACCACCGCCCGGCTCATTAATACATTTTTGAGTTCAGTTAAATTAATAAGGACTTTTAGTTTGATATAAATAAATTGCCTATTTGTTTTCTTAGTATAATTTTAGAATTTCCATCTTTCAGAAGAAAGTAATGACTCTGTAGTACATAAAGTTAGAGCCTCCAAAAATATATATATTTAGGTCCTAAACCTTAGACTCTTATTTTGCAGTAGTGTCTTTGCAGATATAATCAAGTAAAGTGATGCCATACCTAAACTAATACCCCTACAAAATGAGGGCGATTTAGACAAAGACACAGGGACAGTCACCAAGCAAAGACCGGGGCCAGAATGCTAGGATCACAGCTGGTACCTTCTGGAACCTAGGATGCAGGCATGGGGTGGATTCTGCTTCAGAATTTCCAGAGGGAACCGACTCATTTGACATTTGCATTTCTAGCCCTGGAACCATGAGGAGGACATTTCTGTTTTAAGCCACTAAAGTTGTGGCCCTTTGCTGCTGCAGCCCCAGGACATCATTCAGATTTGGGGATCCAGAAGAGAGTTACTGCAGTAACAAACACTGGAAAATATGGAAGTCTTAGAATTGGGTAATTGGGTAACAGAAACTGGAAGAGCTTTGAGGTGTGTGACGAGAAAAGCCTAGTTTGTCTTAAAGAGACAATTTCCAGAAGTTTTGATACTGTGGGCTTCATAAAGGAGAGTAATTGACCTGGGGTGGATGTAGCTCAGTTGGTAGAATGCCTGCCTGGCATGCATGCATCCTGACTTTGAGGCCCACAAGCACGTAGTGCAGATGTGGTGGCAAACGCCTCCTCTCCCAGCACCTGGAAGGAGTTCAAGATCGTCAATGATTTAGTCAATTCTGGGCCAGCTTGGGCTACAGGAGACACTGTCTCTAAGTAAATAAGCTTTAAGAAGAAGAGAGAAGGTTTTTAGGTACAGAATACATGTATTATTGTATATGGACTATATACAATATATACTTTCTTCTATCAAGGTCTCAAATAGAATTGAAGAACATATTACTGGACACTGGAAAAAGTGTAACTCTGTTAGAAGGACCGTGGCAAAACTATGAACAGTGTTGGGAATACAGTAGAACATGTAAGAGACGAACTTGAACACTTCAGTGAGCTGTCCACGCAGTGGGGAAGGAAGCCTCATTATGAGGGAGGGTGCAGACAGATCTATCAAGCAAAGGAACCAGAACTTAATGGCTTTCAGAAGTATTTCCGCATGTCCATCCACACATAATAACCTGTAGGCTTCCTGGTGGTGTGACTAGATACAGGATGGAAGCCACAGATCTAGTCAGCCATCTTGGCAGAGACTGCCAGCTTTGATCAAAAGGGACAGACATGAAGCAATGGGAAGAAAGGCTGTTGGGTCTCTGGGATCTTACTAGGTGAAGATGGGCCACTGTGATTATTTGTCTTCTGATGGCTAGTCGCCTTAAAGAAAAGGGAAGAATGACTCTGAGTGGCTCAGAAGCCACCGTGGAGCTCCCAAGGGCAGTTCAGAGGCTGGCTGGTCTTCCACTGCCACCAGAAGCAGAGGACGTGGGACCTAGTATTAGGGCTAGAGGTAGTGACTGTCCCTGATGATTAAGAAAGTGAGACAGATCTAAAAAAAAGGGGGGGGTGCTGGAGAGATGGCTCAGAGGTTAAGAGCACCGACTGCTCTTCCAGAGGTCCTGAGTTCAATTCCCAGCAACCACATGGTGGCTCACAACCATCTGTAATGTGATCTGGTGCCCTCTTCTGTGTACATAATAAATAACTAAATCTAAAAAAAAAAAAAGAAAGAAAGAAAGTGAGACAGACCATCCTGAGAGGCCCAGGGGACAGTCTATTAGTGTCACAGATAATTACTCTTAAGACTTGAAATCAAATAGAAGTTGCCCTGCTTGATTCCAGACTTACCTTGGACTAGGGTTATGGTTGAATCTCACACATCTCCTACAGTCCTGTGGGCTGAAGACTTGGTCACCAGCCTGTGATATCTTACTGCAAGGCATTGGAGCCTCACTGAGGAAGTCAGCTCACTGGCTGCATCTTTGAGGAGATACTGGGCCTTGGTCCTTCCTTACCCCCCTTTAACTTCCTGGATGCCATGGGGTGAGCCGTCCCCTGGCCATGCATTCCTGTCAGGATACACTGAGTGCCTCACCGCAGCCTGAAAGCAGTGGGGACAAGTGACTGCAGGCTGCAGTCTCACAACTGAGAGCCTCAGCCACCTTCACTCCTCTCCTCTCCTGTGGAGAATGGAGCCATCTGCTCTGTGTCCAACACACCAACTTGTTTTCTAGCATTAGAAGTTGATTAGAGAAACATGTTACCCCGAAGTGCACCAGAGCCCTATTTCTGTCTAATTGAGATGATGCCTAAGTGAGATGAGAGTTAATGCTATTATTGTGGGTAAAGGGACTCGCCAGGAAGCCAGATGGTTTGAGTTCTATCCCAAGATCCCACATGATGGGAAGACACAACCAACCACTGCAAGTTGTTCTGTAGTCTCCACACATGCGTCCGCCCCACAGTAAACACATATTCAAAAAAACTGAACCTATTAAATAAGAGAATTTTGGATACAGTGGAGGTGTTTTCTGCTTGAGAAGAACCTAAATTTTGGAGGGCTTCAGAGCAGGTAGAATTATGACTGCTGAAAAAGTACTTTGAGTGTCTAACTGCTTGTGAATGTGTTAAAGGAGTGTCTTTGCAGATTCGGTTAAGATTAGATCATGCTGGGTAAGGCAGACCACAATCCAGTGACCCTCCCATGTCTCTAAAATGAGGGAAGTTTGGGACATGGGAGAACACTGTGAAATTGGAGGAGGTAGAGATGTCTACAAGGCCAAGTGGTTGCCACAAACACCAAAGGAAGTCAGGAGAGAGACTGTCTGCTTCAGAGTCTCCTGAAGGAGCTAACCCTGCTAACAGAACATCTGGGTTTGCAGGGCTAGAGAAATGGCTCAGTAGTTAAGAGCTCTGGTAACCCTTTCAGAGTTTGGGGTTGATTGCGTGGTACCCAACAGTGGGTAACTCCAGTTTCAAGGGGGATCTGATGCCCTCTTCTGGCCTCTGTGGGCACTGCATGCACACCATGTACAGACTTGCAGGCAAAATACCCATAACACATAGAGAAAGAAAAAGAAGAAAGGGATAATGGCTTGAGCCTCCAGATCTGATGGGGAAATAATGACATTCAGTGTCGTTAGTGACTTTTCTGTTACTGTGATAAAGCAAAAGGAACTTAGGGAAGAATGAGTTTATTTTGGTCTCCAGATCCAAAGGGAGAATCCAGAACGGGTTGAGGGAGACATGGCAGCAGGAGGCTGGAACAAGAGGCTGAGGTCACACCTGAAGCCACACACACAGCAGAGAGTGAGCAGGGAGTGGGCAAGACTGTAAACTCTCCAAGCCCGTCCCTGTGATGTACTGTCTCTGACAAGCCTGTCCCAGCCTTTCCACAGCCTCCGCAAGAGCGCCACCAACTGGGGCCAGTGCAACTCTGTGAGCCTATGCAGACCTCCAAATCACACCACCAAATCACACCACCACACCCAGTTTGCAGCCATTTGTAATGGCAGGCCTCCAAACTAATAGAATAACCACAATTCTTTATTCAAGAAATGCTCCTCTGCTCTTAAGATTTTCTCAGGTGTGATTCCTTAATTTTTTATTCTTTATTAGTGCTAATGTTCTTATGTTGTATATAAAATGGTTTTTTATGGGGTTTTTTGTTTTGTTTTATTTGTTTCTGTAGTGCTGAGGCTGGAACTTGGGCTTTCTGCATGCTAGGAAAGTATCCTGCCTGTGAACTGCACTGCTAGCCTGGCCTCATGTGCTTCTTTAATTTGTTTGAGGGAACTGCTGTTTGCTCAGCATACGGATACTAGAAAATGCAACTGTTTCTTTTTCTGTAGCTATGATATCTAATAATGTTCATTGCACAATATTAGTTTTTAATTGATTGATTTCTGTGAACTCCAGTAACATCATTTTGCTTTTTAAGAGTGGCTGTCTTCCTAAAACCCCAAAGTAGAGTTTATATAAATATTCATAATTATTGCATAAAAATTAAATGATAAGAAGTTTAAAGTGTGGATTATTTTAGGAAAGTCTTTTAACAGTATTTCAAATTTTTCTCATTATTTCAAAATTACTAAAATCTTACAAAGTTGGCCAATGAAACTAGACTAAATTTAAATATATATTAAGGTATTTAGTATTAAAATAAACCCTAGTTTTAAAATTTAGAATTTAAAAGAATGATTTGTAAATATATATAAATATACTTATATACTTTAAAATGTTGCTATTTGATGAGAAAATACTATTATAACAAGGGATATTTATGAAGAAAAGAAAACATTAAAATCACTCATATTCACACTATTTTAGCATAATTTTCATCTTTGTATCTTCTAAATGTATACATGAGATATTTAGTTATGATTAATAATTATATGCTCTTCCTTTTGTGCATTAACTAGGCCATCTTAAAATAGCACATTACTTCCTGAGAATATTTTAACATATGCAGAAACTGGCCCTTGTTTTTCTGAAGTCAGTTTGTGGCTACACAAGTTCCTGAAGTGGTCTCTGAAGGCTTGCCCTTGAAGTGACTGATCACGTTCTTTTATGTTCTGCTGTCTTTACTTAGCACATAAATGCACACCACGCTTACGAGGCTCAGATCTCATCGATGGCCAAAGCCATGTCTCGGTTAGAGGAGGAGCTGCGACATCTTGAAAATGATAAAGCAACAGCGTTACATGATCTGTCATCTCTCCGGGAACTTTGCATTAAGCTCGACTCAGGCAAAGACCTCATGACCCAACAGCTGAATTCCAAAAGCCTTGAGCTTGAGAGGGTAGGTGCCGAGAGAGATGGTTGGGCACATTACGTTGGGGAGCCCTTCAAGCACGGTTTCACTTCGCGTTCCCTCTTCCTGTGTTCCCCGTTAGTTCGTTTTGATAAGTGGATTTGACTACGGATTCTCTGTCAGGCGTAAGGGCGGGGAGGCTTGCAGTTCAGGGCGGAGGCCTCACCTTGTGCCTGATGCTCTGGGTCTGGTCCCAGGGCTGCAGGGACGTGAAGAGGATGGAAGTGGGTTTGGGGTAGTGGTACTTCAGAGAGTAGGCGTTTTCTGACTAGATCAGGAACATCCGTTCTTTTTCCGTTTCAAAGTAAAATTTGAAATATTAAACAGTTCGGTTTTTTCTAAGTTGGATTTTCTTGATAAGAAAATCTAAAGGCATTTAAATTTTTAGTTAACTAAATCTCTTTCACTGGACTTGCCCATTCCCACATTGAGACATGACCTTGAGCAAGCTGGTGTGTGTTCCCACAGGAGTATGTCTTTAGGGTTCACTGCCTAAAGTAACAATACTGAGAGGTAACAATACTACTAGCTTGACTGTGTGGTCGAAGAGTAAGGTACTGACTGCATAGACCAGAGACCCTCATTAGCTGATGGGCCCAGGGGGCTGAGGGAGGTGCTGGTCATTGGAGGGGTGGAGTATGCCTTAGAGCCAAAAAAGCCCTTAATAAAAGTAGCAAAGATGGCTTTAAATTTGTGATGCTTTTCTTAGACTAAAGAAATGTTTTGAAGTCTTCAACCATTACTCAAAAAAGAAACAATTGATGTCAATCACTATTATATTTTGAGATAAGTAATTTTCAGACTAAACCTAAATTTTTACTACATTTATCTTTGTTTTTTCTGTAGACAATAGCAGAATTGGAAAATGTAAAATCAGAATCAGAACTGTTAAAAAAACAACTGACGAGTGAGAGACAGACGATTAAAAATCTTGAAATGTTGTTAGCTACAAACAGAGATAAAGAATTTCATTCCCATTTAACCTCCCACGAGAAGGAGACAGAGATCCAGCTGCTGAAGGAGAAGTTAAGCCTCTCAGAGAGCAAACTGTAAGTGTCAGGGAGCAGCCTGTGTGGGGAGTATTGACCACAGGTGCCTTTCCCACTTCTCTGGTAGCGAGGGCCATGTGCGAATGTCGTACAGACCATGGTACCTGGCTTTCTTGCCTGGCGCCTCCGGATCCAGAGGACTAGCTCAGGAGCCGTGGGGTTTGAAGCTGGAGATGTGTACATCTTCCCCCTAAGTGGTGTGTGGCAGTGGGAGGGGGGAAGTGAGCTGCAGGGAAGAGCCTGAATTTGAGGAGAGAGAAAAGGCCTCAGTGGGGAAAGCATGTCAGGCTGAGCCATGTTGTAGATGGGCAGAGGCTCAGAGCAGGTGAGATCCGCTCCTCATGAGTGTGCTCGTCACCGTCGAGGAGACTGAGGACGAGGTGATCCTAGAAGCATGCAGAAGAATGGGCTCTTTACAGGGAGTTAGGGAGTTGAAAACAGCGTTCTTCCTGAGGCAAGAGGCAAGGGAGAACCAGGGAAGACATTTTATGTCCTGTGTTTCTAGTTCATGGGTTCTGCTGCATGTGCAGCGCATGCTACCAACTCTGTACTTGACGGTAAACCAGAAGAATGTGAAAGAAGCCAGGATCCGTGTCTGTTCTTAAGCGGCACCTTTGTTTATATTTGCACTTGATTCTACAAACAGATCATTCATTTTTTACTTCTGAGATCTTTGCATTTGTTCTTAAGGACTAGCCAGAGCCGAGAAACCTCCATGCTTCGGACTAAAGTGACACAGTTGCAGGCAGAGTATGATAATCTGAAAAGGCAGATTTCAAACGAGAGATACGAACGGTAAGGCATCCCTTCTTAACGTTGCACAGTATTCCTGTGTATCTTCTATCCTATTCCATGAGTTCCTATTCCATGAGTATTCCATGTGGCTTGCAAATAGCAGTCTTCTTTAGTATTAATATGTAAAGTGAATTTCTTGGGTAATTCTCCCACCGACTAAAAGATTCTGTAAGGACAGAATCCCTGCAGTAAGGACAATAGCGCTGCTGTAGACATGCTTCCTGGAGCATCCTGCAGGGAGACAGCGCGGTGTAGACAGGGAGATAGCAAAGGTCCCTGCGAGAGTCCCCCAAATACAGTGCATTCAGAAGCTCTAAATGCATACTATCATGAGATGATGATACGATCGTACCATGAGAGCAGCTGGCAGGTATGAGCTGGGCACTCAGCACGTGTCTGATCATCATCCCAGTCTCTTATGCCTACATGATGGGACACTGGGGTCACACTTGTAATGACACAAACATATCTGTTCAGTTCAAAGCCCGTGCCCTTATCCTCTAGAATGTATTCCCTGCTCCTTAGTCATGTTCATGCTCACAGTTCAGTTCACTTGCTTTGTGTTAAAACATTGAGTCCCTAAATACTGCTTTAACAGTTAAACCACACCAGATGTAGTGGCATGCACCTGTGTCCTCACGTTCAGGAGGCTGAGACAGAGAAATCATGAGCTTAAGACCAGCCTGGGAGACCAGTGTCCAAAAAGAAATGAGTTACCATCAAAGTCTAAATTTGCAAGTCAACAGTCAAGTTATGTTTCTCTGTTGCTCTTTCTTAGACACCCAAGATTTGTTCTCAAGTAGGCTAAAATCGCCTATTAGATCATTTGAAGGATGTAATCCTTCCCCATTTGCATGAAAACTTGATGAACTGCTGTATGAAGTGTACGGGGGATTTGCTGTGTCGTCAGTAGTTGTGGCTTCAGATAGAAACGAGCTGTATTGCAGCACTGGTCTGAAAGCTATGCTGATTTTCTGAAATTTGGAAGGTAGAGTGTTAAGCAGTATAAAATGATTTCTCTTTCTTAATGATAACTGCACTTTTCTGTAGTTCCAAGACCCTGAGTCACGCTCTCTGTGGCCCAGAGTTAAAGATCTATCTCCTTTCCTTACCCCTGGACCTCAAGAACATGCCTTCCCTGCTCTTTACCGTCAGACTAAGAGAAGCACTCTCATGGGGACTGTCACCCCACCCTCAAGACAAACCTGGTCCTTGTGGGTGGGAAGAGACAGCAAAATTATCTAGTAACTCAGTGCGTAACCCTCAGAGGCCACAGTACACTAGCAACGTCCTGGGTGTTCGTTCACATTTCTTGGACTGAGGGAGAAATCTGGAAAGAATAAGTATTCCAAAAGTTTCTTTGACAGGGTGATACTGAGAAAAAAAAGGGTGGAGGAACTGCGCTAGGAAGGAAAGCTGTACTGAGTAACTCAAGAAAAGGCCCCGCCCGGCCAGAGACTGGGGAGCCACAGAGGAGACAGTGGGCACCGGCAGACTCCAGAACAGGAAAGAACGTGTGACGGAGAAGTGGGCTCTGGTCTCTGACGTCTGGGAGACTTGAGCACAGAGAAGGCTCGTTAGGTGTAAAGAGAGATGAGGAGGAAGCCTCCAATGTGGAAGCGCTGTACCTAGCCCGGGACTGCAGTGACAAGTGAGGGACACGTGAATGACGTGATTGCTCCATACGGAGACGTGGGAATGACTGCCTTTGAGCAGATACACACATGCGCACACATGTGCAATAATAAATGTAAACAGCATGTGCAGGCATGATGGTGCATACCTGCAGTCCTTGAACTCAGTAGGCTGAGGCAGGAGGATTGTGAGCTTGAGGCCAGCCTGCCCTAACCTATCTCAAGAAGCCAATAAGAAGTGTGTAACTGCAGGAGTAGAGACAGGTGTAGAATTTTATTGACTTATTGGAGGATGAATTTCCCCTCTGCTGGAATCAGTAAAGACCTCGTACAGCAGGCTCTGGAGAATGCACTGGTGTGGGAATAGGCAGAGCAGGGAGAGGGTCCAGTAAAGATAAGACATGGCTGTGAGGGTAACCAGGAAGGGATGAGACGTGAGACAGGTGCTAACTGTACCAAGTGCCACAGAAGCAGACCAGAGGCAGGAGCCTTAACAGAACACTTGAGAAATACATTTTTAAATGTATTAAAGCGTAAAGAAAAAGGTAAGCTCTCCTAGAGTCACTATTAACATTCTTAGTGTAATATCTAGTTGTATATCAGTGTTTTGTTTGCTTTGGTTTGAGTTTTTGAGACAAGGTCTCTCTCCTCCTGCCTCTGCCTCCCAAGTGCTGGCATTACAGGCATGTGCCACCCTGGCTGGCTTATGTGGACTTGTGGGTTTCTGAATGTGTACTTGGTATCCTACTTTTTTTTAGTAGTTATATTATTTAGTAGATATATTGTGACCATTATGTTTCTAATATATTATTTTGGTGATGTCCTAATGTTATGACTTGGCTATAGCATAATTGCCTTGAACAATTTCTTCTAATGCATATTCTATTAACTGAAATATTTTACCCACTCCTGGAAAAAAAAAAAAAAGAACTACAGATTAGGGCTGGAGAGATGGCCCAGTGGTTAAGAGCACTGGCTGCTTGTCCCGAGGACCTAATACCTACATAGTGGCCCACAGCCTTCTATAACTAACCATCTTCTGATCTCCACAGGCACCAGGCACATGTGTTATGCACAGACATGCGTGCAGGCAAAGCACCCAAACACATGAAATAAAAACAAATCTCTCTATATTTTAATGCTGCAGATTTGGTAAAAGTACATAAAGCTAGGCCAGGCATCTTCATCTACTTGGAGTCCAGCTTCTAGGGAAGAATGAGACAGGAGAGTCACTCGAGTCCCTGAGTCTAGGGTAGCCTGGGGTAACATAATAAGGCCTCATTTTAAAGACAAAATAATAAACTAAAATAAAGGTAGTAGAAATACTAATCCACTAATGTACTAACACATGTTATTTAATTGACTAATAACCCCAGTAGCTACTTTTTGAGTTTTCATGGTGCTTACATATAATCTCTTCTGTGATCTTCACTCACAGAGAACGAGCAATCCAAGAGGTGCGTCGACTTGGTCTTCCTACGTCACCTCTGAGTTCTACTCTGAGATCTCCTTTACAGTCCCCTGAACACATAAATGCATAGTCGTCAGGAAGGTGTGGATCAGATACCAAGGGCAGGTAAAGCTAATCTGTAGTTGTAGAAATTTGGGGATTGTTGTCCCTGTCAGGGGAAAAAGAGATGGCTTGGAAAGGCATTCAGGGGAATTCCCTGGAGCAGTGGAAATGTTCTGTGTGTTGGGGGCGTGGCAGCTGTTACCTGGTCCGTGCACTTGTAAACACTCGTCAACTGATCGTGAGATCTGTGCATTTCACTGGGTGTCAATTTTACCTAACTGCAAAGGAAAGAGTTCGGAATGTGGGTCTGTAAAGGAGCACTTGCCTTGCATGCAGGAACTATGGGGTCATTCTTAGCTCTGCAGAGGAGTCATGGGGTTGGAATCAAAGCCACAGCAACTTGCAAGAAATATGAGCGGTCACAGGATGATATTAACCAAGTACCAAGTACAAATCATAGCTGATGAGAGTGGGAGAGGCTGAGGGACAGAACGGTGAGGCATGGTGCACTCGGACGGGCAGGAATGGTGGGCTGTAGGGAAATAATGTGGGAGAAAGGTTTGAAAGGTAGTATGTGGCGGTGAGATCACATGCAGATGTAGACTTCAGCCTAACTCAGAAGGGGCCCTGAGTCTGTCCTCACTGTAGGGAGGATCCAGAGAGATTGAGTGGAGTCTTGTCTATGGTGGCTCTGCCTCACAGCTGTGCCTGAGCCACACAGGACTGTGGGAACCAGACATAGGAGGAGCAGTAGGAGTTTGAAATGGATCTCAGGATGAGTTCAGAAAGCTGTGTTCTCAGTTCTTAGGAGGTGGAAGCAGGAAGGGCAGGAGTTCAAAGTCATCCTCAGCTGCATAGTAAGTTTTAGGCCAACCCATGAGACCCTGCCTCCAACAGACAGACAGTCAAGAAAAGGCGCCATATCTGAGGTACATGGCTCACTGGGATTAAACTGAACACAGCTGACGTGCACCAGGACAAAGAACACATGTTACCTCCCTTGGTTCTAGCACAAGCTCTGCTCTGAAAAGCAGCCATCTTCCCTATTAAAACCCAGAATCTTTTTTGTTTGTTTTTGGATTTTATGAGTGAAATTGTACATGTCTGGCTTCTTATTCTCAGTGGTGCATTTATGAGATCCAGCCACTGATACATGTGCTATGGATGGTTATTATTGCTGCACAGTGGAATACCCTGGATGTGAACATACACCATTAGTTTAAGCTCTATGCTTGACAGGCATTTGGTAGTCGTTAGGAAGAGTGCTCTGAGTATAGACTTAGGACTGAAATTGCTGAGGTCACTTTTGTCCAAGCTTCCATAGACCTGAGGATTTGATCCCAAGTAGTTGATATTGGGATACCTTGGGCCAAGACGGAGTTGAAGGGGTGTACTAATTCCCTGGAGATAGGAAAGAAGCCTGAGTCAGACCCTGGCCGTGACAGATAGTGACGAAGAACGCAGACTCACTGTCAGAAATGGTTGAGTCAGTTTCTCTAAAGTGATGCATTTCTTGGCCTCTTTGAATAGAAGTGCTGTGTGTGGAAGATGATTAGCCTTTCCTCAGAGGCTCAAAGTCCGTTACAAACACTGGTTGCTCTGTGCTTCACAGACTGAGGCCAGTGTTTGGGGTCCCGGTCTAAAGATGCCTGGTTGCTACTTTTTGCCTTAATGTTTACATTCTTACATTTACTTTTCTCTTTCACCTTGAGTTATTGCAGATTTTTAGATTCCCTAAAAAAATTCCTGGGGACTCAGGGATTCTTGGACTTCTTAAAGGGCCTCTAATAACAGGGCTGGGGACCCCCCCCCCCCCCCCCCCCGTGGGAGAGTGCTTACCAAGCATCAACGAGGCCCTTGGTTTGATTCCCAGCATCTAAAGTAAACATTTGTGTACGTGTGTGATGTGCTGGCCTGTCTGTGAACATGTAAAGTCCAGACGTCAATGCTGGATGCTCTCTTGCTTTCCACCCTACTTTTTCAGGCAGGGTCTCTGAATGAACCTGGAGCTCACCATTTCAGTTAGATTGGGTGGTTAGCAAGCCCCTGAAATCCATCTTTCTTTGTGCCCCCATCTCAGGGGTTACTCAGGGGCCAGCGCTTATAGGGGGCTAGAGATCTGAACTCAGACCCTCATCTTTCGTGGCAAGCACTTTACCTGCTAGCCCGCCTCTGCGGGACATGCTCCACGGAAGTCCACTGTTGGTACCCATCAGCACTGTCCAGGCCTGCTTCTCCACACCCTCACCAGCACTCACTCTCCAGAGTTACACCCCTCCTAGTCTGTGTGGTTAGAAAACCTTCACAGCTGTTAACAGATTCACAGCTTTTAATTTGGTAATAATTGACAATTCTCAGCATTGCAACTTGTTTATTAACCAGTAATCCGGTTTTGGAGCTGTTTCTGGGTAATGTTACTGAAACTAATTTGAAAGGATTTCTCCAATGAGCACTCAGAAACAAATGACATACACATAAAATAGTTTCTCAGTTTAGTGAGTCTCTAGTAGTAAAATATATAACCCAATTTTTGCTCTGATTTTCTTTTTATTAACACCACAAGAGATAGGAAACCTGTTTTTTATAGTGCCACCCAGTCAGCACAACCCTTCTGGCAATTCATTCTCCATCACACACCAACTAGGTGTCCTACAGTTTTACTCTTTACACTGCTCTGCCTGAAGACAGAGTCAGACCCCATTGGGAAGGGGTCAGTCAACAAGGCTCCTCCTGCCACCAGGTGCCAATACAGCCCCAGGAGGATGTGCTTCTGACCTACCTGCTGTTAAACCTAGCGTCGGACAGGTTTTCCTCCCGGGTTTGATTGAATTTGCCTGGGGCTCACACTTGCTTATGGTTACCCAGTTACTACAAAAGGTAGCAATGAATGGCCGGACAAGTACAAGGTTCAGGGACCTTGTATGGCTTCCATTCCCCCTCCAGGTACAACTTCCAAGTGTTGAGCTCTCTGGAAGGTCTCCAGCCCTAGTCCACTGGGGCCTTTACCGAGACCTCTGTACATGGCATAACAAACTGATACATCCTCAGCATTGGTCACTGGGCCCTTGGCCTTCCTCCTCTACCCAACATCACCTTCCTGGTGAGCAGCCCCTCCCCCAAAGTCCTCACCATTAGTCTTCTCGTCAGCATCCCCAGAATCACTCTGTACTTCTGCCCAAGTACTTCCTGGGAGCCTTGTGCCAGGTACAAGGGGCAGAGACCAAATATATAGTTCTCCTTTAATCCCAGTGTCACACGGGCACACTGAGGGACCCTGAGTAAGCAACCCCAGATCATGTTTTCACTGCTTTTGTCATTATGTGTCCAGTACTTCGGGAAGTAGGGTGGTGCTTCTTACATGTGAAGAGGTTTGGGAAACAAGTTTTTATTAGCGACTGTAATTAAGACACTATTGAATTGAAGTTTTTTGTTAATATGTGGAATAACTATCATTTTTCTCTTCTCTCACCTTTCAGAGAGGGGTTTTCAGTGAGTTCCCACGGGGATTTTTATGAGAGCACAAGAGAAATGAAATATTGAAGCACTTGTTCCTGTGAATCATGAACATGGACACAAATTCTACCTCTGTCAGCCTTTATTTAAATCAGTGGATATTTATGTAAAAATGTTTAGTTTAAAAGAGCCCTACATGTATATTTTCATATATGTGAAAAAAGAAAATATGTATTAATAATAGTGCTTAACTGATGTGATATGTGTATTTTTATTATTCCCAACTAAAATTGCTTCTTAAAATGTTTATACTGTGAATTAATTTAATGTACTCACATTATGTTTTAATAATCTGTTTGTTAATGAGCCATAGTATATGCATGTAAATATTCTTCCATTATTTAGATGTGTTCAGCTATACATACCTGTGTGTATAGCCCATAGCTTGATGAACTAAGAGAACGGTCCATTTGATGCTTTTCTCTTAAGTAACATCAATCCATATTTGCTGTCTGTCATCCAGGGGCATATATTTAAATATCACAGAACTCCATCTTTTTAATAAGAGAAAGAGTTATTTGAACTTATGGTTCCAGAGGGGTAAAGTCCATCCGGGACACATGGCGGTGAGCAGCAGACATAGCAGCAGAAGCAGGAGACCGGGTGATCACATCTTTACCACAGCACAGAGCAGAGAATGAACAGGAAGTAGAGAGGAACTGTGTGCTCCGGAAGCCCTCCCCCAGGACATACCTGCTCCAGTAAGGCTGCTCCTCCTAGACCTCCCCACAGCACCCCAGCTGGGCCAGGTGTGAAGTGTCTCAGCCTGTGGGGTGCATTTCTCATTCAAACCATCACATTTTGTTGAACCAAAAATGTAACTGATACCATTTCTCTTTTCCCTGAGATATTTTGTTATTTTTGAAGTTTCAGACCTGGAGATCAAGAAGTTTGGCTACTTGTTTAAAATTATTTATGTTACCATCGACTTTGAAAAGTGTTTCCCTGGATGTAGAGCCCTAGCCAATAGACTATTTCTTTTGTTGAGCTTTGAAAGAGGTGACTTTTTTATGTGCCTAGTGATCTCACTAGCAGAACTCCTGATAAAGTAGTTATTGTAATTAATTATTACAATCTGGAAGAACTGTGGTGGAAAAGATACATTTGTCTATGATACACATTATTTTGGCTGTCATGTGGACTCTTCACGATACAATATTTTATTAGAATTAAGTTAAAATATATTCAGAGTTTTGTAAAATAATAAAGTGGAAATTTGGGGTATTTTTTAACTAATTAAATTCTTCAGTGTACTGGTCTAAAATTTCAAAATATATAAGTATTTAATGTAAAGATAGACAAATATTTTTGTTAAACATCTGATATGCATCTGACAACACCATTTGTGGCCTCTAGTATGTATAACTTAACCCAGTCTTTCAGAATAGTATGGAAACGCCATCCCTATGGCATATAAATTAAAAACAGCTTCTTACAAACTCACTTTCAGGGTTGTAATTTTAAAGAATTTAGGTGTATGTAAACGTCAAGAAAAGAACAGAAGTATAAAATAGAATGTCAGATACAAATACTAATCATGTTTCAGCTGTTCACGTTTGAAGAAAATCCTCTTTTCAAACTAGATTTCATTATGATTGAGAAAGAATTTAAAAGTCAGCATAGACAAGTGAAAGATCAACTGTGAACAACATGTTTTGTTTCCTCTTGGATTAAGAAAGTGGTTTTTGTGCAAGACCCTGGAGGTAGGTAGTGCTCCTTGTGTATCTAGTGTGCCTGGGATGCTCAAGACGTGCCCTTTGCAATACTTTCCTGTACATTTGAGTATAGGACAACTTACTCTCCCACCATCTTTGGAATTTTATTCATTCTATGTTTTTGAGTAAATTCCTGCTTTATAGCAAAATACCGGGGGGGGGGGGGGGGCATTTGCAATGTCATTTGGAAAATCTTTTTTAGTAAATGCACATAAAAAAAAATATTCGTCCCCACCTTCTTCCCCAAAGCAGCAGCAAGACACACTTCGTTAAATGTTCATTTTTAATGTTTTCTGTAATTATGTGTCATTTTCATAATTGTTATTTTATAACCATCATACTACAGTTTTTAAAAAATGATTTTAATTTAAAATATGTTCTTTTTATAGTTTTTTTTTTTACTTTTGTTTTAAATAATTTTAAATCATGGAGCTTAACTATAGATTTACCAATAAACATACCAGTCAATTTGCCTTCTCTTTCTTTCCAATTGTTTTATAATTTTATATTAGTAATATTCTTAATTCTAAAATTAAGTAAAATTTACTCAAATCAAACTTCATCATGGTGGGACTTGGGAAAATCCTTCAACTTTGGTGCCAGCCACCTTTTTAAATAACTCATTTAAAAAATAAATAAATAACTCATTTATTTCCAGTTCAAGATATAAGACTTTAAATCAGAGTTCCTATTGGGTACCCTGTGAACAAAATGCACTAACGTGTGTTCATAGTTAGATGGTCTTCTCACTGTAAATACTTTGT
>CABHPQ010167234.1:0-34943 GCA_902168405.1 Peromyscus aztecus | reverse complement strand
TTTTTTTTTTTTAAACCTTGAAAGGAAGAGGAGCTGGAGAGACGGCTCGGCAGTTGAGAATGTTTCCTGCTCTCCTGGAGGACCAGTATTCATTCCGTTCCCAACGTCCTCATCAGGCAGCTCACAACTGCCTGTAACTCAAGTTCCAGAGGATGTAATGCCCTCTTCTGTGTGGGCACCTGCACACACATGCCATATACATACAGATACACACACATACACGTCAAAAATAAATAAATCTTTAAAACATTTATCGTAGCACATTAAAATAAAATTTTCTGAAAGAAAATAGAAAAACTAACAAACAAAATCAATCTCCCCAAATCCTATTTTCTCTTTTCTGGCTCTCATCCCTTCCCACAGCAAGGCACACCTGTGATCAACCAACACCTTTGGAGACAGGGATTAGCAGCAACTGAGCACAGAGGAGACTCATGACCGACTGAGCAACATCAATATGATCTGTGTAAAGCAGACGATTGTAACTGGTTTTTAGGCAACACATCACAAGCAAAAAGCCCGAGTCCCTCAGGCCCCTGCAGAGGAGGCCCACTTCTGCCACCCGGGCAGCAGAATTCATGCTCACACTTTGTACAGCCTGTTGGAGTCCAGTCAGTGCAGACTGCTAGAGAACCAGGGCTGAAAGCTCAGCACCTACACCAACAGATCCTCACCTGTGAGTCACACTTTTTGTTCACTGACGTTAGAACCCCACCAGAAATTAAAATGTTGAATTTGAAGAGAGAGTTCTAACAACCAACATGAAATGAGCTGGTGTTTCTGCTGCAGGTCTGCCTGGCCTGAGCAGCCTGAAACAGTGCCCAGAGCCCCAAAACAAACAAAGGAGCTGGGCACCATTGGCACTGTGGAGGTACAAAGGAGTGTTCCTGGATATACTTCTCAGCCTCAGTCAATCAGCAATGCTACATAACAAAAGATATTTCTAAGGCCCACACTGTTTGCTTAAATTATTTTAAAACGCACACACAGTCCATGCCAACGCAAACACCGGCGGAGCGGAGAGGCCTTTACTGGCTCTTCTGAGTTTTCAGGAGATAGAGTCATTGTAACAGCATCAAACCCAGAATCTCCTGTCAAATGCTTTCTGGTACAGAATGTGCTGGGCTGCCAGAGCATGGGTGGGTCCCTTGCTGCTCTGTCTTGTTTCCTCCTTGGCCACGGGTTCTACAGCTCCCACAGGTGAGTGAGGGAGTCTCCACACCCGACACAAGTGCACAGACTGCCTGAGGAGACAACCGATTCTACTCCCCAGCAGCCTTCATCACAACGTGATCTAGAGTGCTGGACTCAAACTGGGTTCTGGCCACGGCCTCCTATTAACTGCTGTGGGAGTGTGACGGGCACTGGTAACTACTGTTCTATCTCCTGTAACTACAGAAGTCCTAGAGTAGTGTGTATTAGGAAGAGCACTAAGGAGTCAGAGAGTTGGCTCGGCTGTTAAGGTACTTGATGCTCTTGAGAAGGAACCAAGTTCGATTCCTAGCATACATATGGCAGCTCACAACCATCTCTAACCCCAGTGTAGGGATCCAGTGCTCTTTTTCTGACCTCTTCAGGCACCAGGCAGACATAAACTTAAACTCAGACAAAACACTCATACATATAAAATAATAAAATAAGTAAATCTAAAAGAAAGATCACTAAGAACATTAGGGAAGGGGCGGGCATCATGGTTGCAGACACCTAATCCCAGCTGAGGTAGATGGAGCTGCATGAGTTGGAGAACAGCCTGGTATATGGCAAGTTCCAGGCCAGTCAGGCTACACAGTGACACTTTGTCTCCAACAACAAAAAGCCAGCTATGGTAGGGTAGCCTGGCTAGCCGAGGCAGGACAACTGCTTGAGCCCAGGAGTTCAGGTGCTCACAACCATTAGACACAGTGACAATCACCACCAAAACAAACCAAGAAAAAAAAAGCAGGGCGGCTGGGAGGAAGAACACACCCAAGGCCCTGGGTTCAAGTACCTGAACCACAAAGAAAGCAGGAAGAACTTCAGCAATGATGCTCTGGGCACATTTGAGAGCAGAGTTTAGTCCTAGACCTTCTCTATACGATGGAGGATTTTGTCCCCAGAGACATCGGTGCTGTTCTTACGTATCAACAGCTGCAAGTTAGCTCATCATTGGAAGGTGGCCACCCTGTTAAAGATTAAACATCATCCATGGGGCACAATGCCTGGAGGTGCAGCCCCACCCCCATACTCTAACGTGAGGTTGCCTGCCCCTCTGTTTGGGTTTTACAGAGATCTCCACACACCCAACTCCTGACCACAGGCCCAGCTCTACCACAGCCCTTCACCTCCAGTATGTCCACTCCACCCTCTAAACTGCTCTAACATCCTCTACTCCGCTGACATCCCTCCAGCTACCAACAGACTCTTGAGGGTCCACTTCTACCTCCTCTGTGCTACCCCAGCTGCCATGGTCTACCTGCCTCTGCTGTGTCCTGTATTCCATAGGTGACAGGGTGAACACATCTCTCCAGGCTCTAGGCCCTTGGATGGTTCTTTCCCTCAGAACAAAAGCTCCGCAGGGGTCCTTAAAGACCCCAGAACCTGATACCTGCCCTCTGACTTCACATCTGCTCACCCCCCTTGATCTCATTCCTCGAACCCACCAGGCACATTCCTACCTTGGGACTTGGATTGATTGTATCTGTGCCAAAAATTCTAGGCAGCTTCTACAGAATGGAACATGCCAAGAGTAGCAAGTCAGCTGCCCTCCTCACTCTAAAACATTACGTTCAGGGAAAATTGAAAACCATAGACTATATCTTCTGAAGGACCATCAAGGAATGTAGGACAGTTTCTTCTGTGACTTCAAGAACTATAGATGTTTCTGTCACAAGGATAGAAACTTTAGGGACTGGAGAGATGGCTCTGGGATTAAGAGCATTGACTGTTCTTCCAGAGGACCCGTGTTCAATTCCCAGCACCCACATGGTAGTTCACAACTGTCTGCAACTCCAGTTCTAGAGATGTGAGACACTCACACACAAACACATGCAGGCAAAACACCAATGCACTTACAAAATAAAAATAAATATTTAAAAAAAAAGGGGTGGGGGAGAACCAACAAAATCTGAACCCAAGAGATCAAGGAGGTTCCTCAGAGGGAGATGTTTAGCAGGTCAGGGGCAGTAGCTGCCTGGCCCATCTGAAATGCAGTTGGGAAGCTAGAATATGGCACTCATAGCTTTCTAGAACATCTTGGTTACTAAAATTAGACAGGAATTACAGAGGTGCCCTCTAGCAGCTCATGAAATCATTAGTCCAGGTGGTGACAACAACCATTTTTGGTCAAACTGTTAAATTTGGTTTTAATTAAACTGAGACCTGGACCTCCCCCAGCCACTCCCTTATTACCATGTTAAATTTTCTTTCTTTTTGAGGTAGGGTCTCTCTACATAGGCTTGGCTGGCCTTGAACTTGCTATGTAGATCAGATTGGTCTTGCATACACAGAGATCTTTCTGCCTCTGCCTCCAAAGTGCTGGGATTAAAAGTGTGCATCACTACTCCAGGCTTACTACATTAAATCTGTGGCCACTTCAAAACAGGTAAGATGACCCAGAAGCCATTGCATCTTTATCCCATAGAGTAAAAGATTAGCTTTTTCCAGGGTGGAGAGTGCCGCTCAGCAGCAGAGGGCTGGCCTACTCTGCATGCAGCCCTGGAAGAGCAAAGTCAGGCATGGGGCCCATGCCTGCAGTCCCAGATTCAGGAAGGTTGACAGCCCAAGCCAGCTTGGGTTACAGTGAAACCTTACTTCAAAACCAAAACAACCCCCCCATAAACAACAAACAAACAAACCAACAAGGTTTATTTTACCCCAATCCTTCCAGCACCCTGATCTGAGAGAAATTAACTTCTTTATGCTTTAGTCAATAAGATAGTCCCAGGTAGAGGCAGGCCAGGAGTCTCATGAGGTAAGGGTGCTTACTGCCAGGCCTGACAACTTCAGTCTGATTCCTGGGGCCTAAATGGTTGAAGACAGACCAACGCTGGAAGGTTGACCTCTGACCTCCAGACAAGCACTATGGTGCACAAGCCCTCGTGTACACGTGTACACACACACACACACACACACACACACACTTTCAAAAATACAGGACAGAGGGGGATGTGGGCAGAAAGGGTAGATGGCACTCAGCAGCGGCAGCTGCTGCAAAGTGGAGGCATGGCTGAACTCCACACAAAGATAATCACATGTTCTCCCAGGGCTTGGCGGAAGTAATGACAGTGGCTCAGGTGGTGATCCAGTGTGAGGTAGGAACACGTGACAAACACCAGCCTGCTCCTTCCCAGGGCCAGAACAAAATATCCACAGTCCAAGTAACAAATCAAACCCTGGGCTCAGCCTGCCTGGCGCAAAGGCTCTGCTGCAGCGTGGAAGGCAGCACCTGTTGTCCACAGCCCCACATTCATTCCCTGTCCCGAGTCACTACTGTGTCTGAGCTGTTCTGGAAGGCTTCAGAAAGCATTTGGAAATCAATCCTGGCCATAAGATGGCCTCTTTGGCTTTAATAGGTTCACTCCCTTCCCTTTCTCCATACTCCTGGACACTTTCCACTAACCAACTGCCCAAACAGAGACTCCTCGGCCCTACAGCTGAATCCTGGGGCGGGAATGCACTGTCCAGAGTGTATCCTGTCTTCTGTAACCCCAAGGAATGCAGGTTCTGTTGCTTTCACAGTGACAGAGTCACTGAAACAGCTCTCATCCTCATCAGGACATGGGACAAATCAGCCACACCTGAGCTGACAATGAGGCCAGTCAACTCCCGACAAAAGCAAGGACCCAGCTTTAAAAATCTTTGGAGCGGGTCGGTCTCCACTCCCCTGATGATTCCCTTGAAGCTGTCCCAGGGAGGGTCAGTCTTTGTGGGTTGTGGGATGCAGCAGGGGCACACTCTCCCACCCAAAGATTCCCCCTGAGAACCGGGCATCAAGAGCTTAAGACTGTTCATTCACAGCCACCAGGGAAAGGCTCCAGGGTCTCCAGCTCTCAACCCTGACAGATGTGTGATTCTGTTGACATAATCACCTAGTGCCCACGGAGCAGGGGCCTCCACAGATCTTTGCACTGTCCTCCCAACTTTAACAAGTTAAACTCTACTCAGAGGCAGCAGGAAAGCATCTACAAAGACCACGCATGAGCTCCCAAGAGCATCCTGTTCTTCCCCAGCCTACTTCCCTGGGTAATTCCCCTTTCTTGTCCACTCAGTGTTCCCAACAGCAGCCCATCAGGCACTGAAGATGGCACCCGCTGGACTGCAGACACTTCTCTACTCTGGGATCCCAGGACCTCATTCTCCCTTTCTGCTCATCCATTTTAAACACATGGCTTGTGTGTCAAGCTACTTTACATTAGAATGTCTTGTCACACGTCAGCGTTGCCTCTTTCCTGCCTTGATGGTCACTTCAGTCCACGCTGGCACTCAACACAGTTCGTTCAGCCAAAAGAGGGATGAGGGAAGCAAGCACACCAACGTGGAGGCAGAGACTTCTCAGTCATGAGCCACTGCACGGAGTCCTAGCTCTGTGTGACACGGGGCAAGGCATCCAGCCCCTCAGTTTTTGTTTCTTCAACTACAGGCAAAGTAACTAACAACATGTCCGGGCTCTTAGGAACAACTCAAATGTAGTCTCCTCACTCAGCCTCGGACACACTTCATAACTTCAAGCACCAACCAATCCTGTGTTCTCAAGTCAAATATAAATGTTTTATTTATATACTTATGCTTTATTTACTTAATTTTGTGTGTGTGTGTGCGCGCGCGCGCGCGCGCGCGCGCGCACACACGCATGCGTACCTGAGTATGATGTCTGTGCACATGTGTACAAGTGTCCTAGAAGAACAGAAGAGGGTAGTGGATCCCCTAGAACTGGAGGTACAGGTGAGTGTGAGCTGCCCGGTATGGGGCCCTCTGCAAGAGCAGCAAGTGCTCTTAACCGCTGAGCCGTCTTCTCAGTCCCCTTACCCATGCTTTGCACGCCTTTAATCCCAGCACTCGGAAAAGGGAGGCAGGCGGATCTTTGAGTTTCAGGCCAGCCTGGTCTACAGAGCAAGTTCCAGGATAATCAGGAGGACACCTGATCTATACTAACTATACTATACTAGCCCTGTCTCAAAAAACCAAACATTAAAAAAATTTAAAAAGTAAAATAAATTACATGGTGTACATGTGGAGGTCAGAGAACAAGATGGAAGTTGGTTCTATCCTTCTATTATGTGGGTCCTGGGATGGAACTCACTTGTCAGGATTGGCAGCAAAAGACTTTAACCACCAAGTGTCTCACTGCCATACACATGGCCCTTTAAGTCTCATCACTAGATGTCCACTTGTGCCCATTTTAGTTTCTCATACATACACATATATATTTGTGTGTATGTATATATTAATTTATTGTTATATGTATAGGTGTTTTGTCTGTGCATCATGTGCATGCAGTGTCTACAGAGGCCACAAGAGGGAGTCAGATCTCCAGGGACTGAAGTTAAGGATGGCCACAGTCATGCGGGAGCTGAGACTTGAAGCTGGTCCTCTAGAAGAGCAGTCGCTGCTCTCAACCCCTAAGCCATCTCTCCAGCCCCTTAGTACCAATATTTTCAACGCCATGTGTGATTGCTTCAAGCACTCCTCTTCAAAGGGACACACTAGGAACAACTGAACCTGCCTCCACTGCCCACACCTCAGCACTTACAGCTCTCCACAGCACTGTCCACGCTGTGTGTCCATCTCGGTTTCCAAACCTCACCTACCTCTGTGAATACCTACCCTTCACTCCGACTTCACTACCTCCTATTGAAATACTCGCTTCCCCACTGTGAATCACACACCTGACTGTTCTGCTGACCGCTCCAAACTTGACTCTGAATTGCTCCCCACTCTATGCACAGCAAACAGTGTGGGCACAGGTCCAACTGTACAGTGAACTGTCCTCCCGAGGGCAGGTGTCATGACTCACTGACCACTGCCTGTGTCATCCAAAGGAGGTGGAGTCAAGAGATTTAGCGGGACACAGAAAAATTAGCCAGACGCTTCCTATTGTTTTCTGAGTAAAACTTTGCTTGGATTAAAAACAACAGAGACCCCAATTTCTCATCCATTTTATCCAAGTCTTCCTAGATACACTCTCTACTGGGAAGCTGTTTTCTAATGAATACATTATTTAGTGTGTGCATGACATGGTGCACTTGTGAAAGTCAGAAGATAATTACAGTGAAACTCCTTCCGCCATGTGGGTCTCAGGTTTATCAGTCCCTTCCCTCACTGAGTCATCTCACTAGCTGCTTTTATTTGTATTTGTGTTTTGTTTGTTTGTTTTGGTTTTTTTTTGTTTGTTTGTTTTGGTTTTTTTTTGTTGTTGTTGTTTTTCGAGACAGGGTTTCTCTGTGTAGCTTTGGAACCTGTCCTGGAACTCACTCTGTAGCCCAAGCTGGCCTTGAACTCAGAGATCTGCCTGCCTCTGCTTCCTTGAGTGCTGGGATTAAAGGTGTGTGCCACCACCGCCCGGCTTATTTGTATTTTTGAAAAATGATTAAAAAATTTATGTGTAAGCCAGGCAAGCTAATGCAAGTCTTTAATCCCAGCACTTGGGAGACAGAGGCAGACAGATCTCTGAGTTCGAGGTCAGCCTCGTCTACAGAGTGAGTTCCAGGACAGCCAGGGCTGCAGAGAAACCCTGTCCTGAAAAACCAATAAATAAATAAGTAAGCAAATGTATGTGCATGTGTGTGCACCATGTGCATGCCTGATGCCTATGGAGGTCAGAAGAGGGTGCTGGATTCCCTGGAACTATGGTTACAGATGATTGTGAGTTGCCATGTGGGTGCTGGGTCCTCTGCAAAAGCAGCCAGTGCTCTTAAATGACTGAGCCATCTCTTCAGCCCTGAAAAGTTACTTTTAAATGGGAGGGGGAGTAAAATCATATAAGCTCATCAATGAAATACATTCAGTGTCTTCACCACTGTCCAGCACTTAAAAAGCAACAGGGCCTAGCAGGATTCTAGGCTGGCAGGAGGCTCAGCCCTCTACCTGTCTTGTGAATGCGTCAATAACCACTGGAACTGGTTAAGACGCATCAATCCCTGGAGAAGATGGTCCACAGCTAGAAATGACTTTACTTCCTTAGCCAGAAATAGCCTAAGAGCAATCATGCTCAGTACAAGGCCCAGCTGGGAAAACAATGGATGCCTGAGCTGCTTCTGCCAGCTCTCATCCTCCCACTGACCTCAGCTGCATCATTTCACTACAACAAGGCACACTTGCCAGGGATGGCTGCTCTACCTGCCATACTGGGCACGGACTCTGCAGGGGTCTAATTTAAGGGGAGAGAGGGCAGAGACAATATTCTGGGTTCAGGATGTCGCTCAGCTGGTAGGGTGCTTGCCTAGTGTGCAGGAGACCTTCTATCCCCAGCACAGCATGGAAGGAGGCTTGGTGGCTGTCTGTGAGCTTGGCATTTGCAGACACTGGAAAACATGAAGTTCAAGGTCATCCTCCTCAGCTATATAACACGTTTGAGGCTCATCTAGGCTATGAGATCTCAAAAATAAAAACGAACAAGAAAATTTGTTTGAATATTAAGATGTGGAGTCTTGACTAGCTTCCTTGAACCAGGCCTGCAACACTTGGGAGGCAGACAGGAGGATCCTGCCCCCCAAAAACAGAAAGTGGAATCTTTCCTTAATCAGGCAAGTCACTGGCCAATTTCCTTTTCTTATATATAAACAGCCAACCTGCAGTCTCTGCAATGACTACCCTATCAATCAACAAATCAATTCTGCATCCTCTCAAGTGAACCAAGCTGCTCCTATGAGACTGATCACACAGTACCACTCTTCTGGCAGGCTACCCGACCGCCAACACACAAGTGCATTTTAAACCCCAGGGTTGAATGTCGGCTCTCAGTACGGGTGGACTTGGGACCGTACTGGACACGGAGGCTCTAGCAGTCATGGGAGGAGAGTGCACACATGGCTGAGCCGTGACAACAACCCTAGCTGTGGGCTCAGATCAAACCAGCAGTCAGGAGCCACCCTCACCTCAACAGTGGGAGACACTGCTGACAACCAGACTCTGTGAAACTGCAATCAATTCCCTTATTTATCTCCCACATGTGCAAAGTCAAAACACCCCTCGGAGCCACTCTAGGCTGTGGGGGAGGAAGTCATGAGCCAAAGCAAACAGAATCAAGACATCAGCAAGAGGATATGTGACAGAAGAGTCAAAGCCAACAACATTGTAGGAGAAAATAATAGAGCCTGGCTTTTTACTCGGAGGGAAAAACCCACCTAAAGCAAGACAGCACACCAGGAGCCCGTGGCAGATGGGTGCTGCGATGACGCTAAGCTCAGTACACATCTGCCCTGAAAGCACTTCTAATGATGTTTTGTCAGTTTTAAAAATAATAAAGGCAAAGAGCCTCAGTTTTCAACACCCCAATCAGAGCAGACAGAAGTAAATTACACACGTGGATGAAGCAGCAGCCACAGGACACGCAGGGAAGGGGAAGGCTTTTGTGTCGATGCTATTGACAGCCACGTCTGCTCTGGGCAGGGTGGTCTAGCATTCTAGGTTTGCCAGGAAGGAGCATCACGGATCCCAAGGCCCACCACCTGCCCCTTCTCCGAGGGCACCTACCTTACTGTAAGTCACTAC
This sequence comes from Peromyscus aztecus, assembly GCA_902168405.1. Taxonomy (NCBI): domain Eukaryota; kingdom Metazoa; phylum Chordata; class Mammalia; order Rodentia; family Cricetidae; genus Peromyscus; species Peromyscus aztecus. The sequence continues at coordinate 25,256 of CABHPQ010167234.1, read as the reverse complement.
TGATAGGTTGTTTGCGTGACTGCTGGGGGACAGATTTACAGAGTTCTGTGACAGTCTATCCTGATCTTGCTCGGTTTGGTCAGGAGCAGGAGCCCATGTATTTTTGCTGATCGAGTCGAACCCGGAACCCCCAGGGTCTTTTAAGTTGTTTTCATCTGATTGTCGGCTCTTTTGGGGAGAGGCAAACGGGTTGAAGTTTCCTTCTACCTTGCGATGTGGCTGTGTGTTGAATTCCGTTTCAAAAGATGACAGCTGCTGCGTTACTCCTAAAAGTCCACCCACCTCCACACTGAGAATCACCCAGATGACATCTGAAACAAAAAGGCAGCTCATATCAATGCCAGGCATACCCTTGGCCCAGGGTGATCACCACCGAAAACCCAAATACTATGGAACCACTGAGAAAACCATTCTCCACAGCCAGCTCTCTGAAGGCTGTCGAGACATGTGCACAGCCTTCAGTAACGTCAAGGGCAAGCTCTGGTACAGTTCTGTGGTGGGACCCACGAAGCTGCAAGGAAGCTGCATGGAGATATCTGGAAACCATTACCCAGAGAGCAAGCAGAACCAGAAAGCTCCAGTTCACAGGGTGCTCTGTGTGGTTTCACTTCACTTTGCATGTGCTTAACTCTGAAAATTCCAGGAAGGCAGAATTCTTAAAGCTAAAAATGCTTACTTTTTGTTATGACTAGACTCACAACCTATTTAACCTTACCCCACTTGGGAGGCAATTTAGAATGACCATATGCTGTCTAAAAAGAGAAGCTACAGCAAAAGGCATTATAAATAATTAAATAAGGACGCCATGTAAAGCAGCACTAACCAGATCTGGGATATCATGCTTTCTAAGTAAGTACACTGAAGGTTCAGAACAGCCTGGTTTTCCAGGGTAACCCAATCCATCACCAGCTCTGTTCTTCTGCAACATAGGGATAACCATTAAGTTATTTCTTTAAAAAAGATTTATTTATTTTGATTTTGTGTGTATGAGTGTTTTGCCTTTATATATCTCTGTGCACCATGTGTGCAGTGCTCTCTCAGAGGCCAGAAGAGGATGCTATATTCCCTGGAACTGGAGATATAGACAGTTGTGAACTGTGAGTGCTGAGAATCCAACCTGTTTCCTCTTCAAGCAGCCAGTGCTCTTAACTGCTAAGCCACAGCTCCAGCCCTTAAGTACTGTTTTAGAAAAGATGTACAGGCAGGGTACAGTGGTGGATGCCTGCAATCACAGGCCAGCAAGAAAACAATGAAAACCAGAACCTATACACATCAATACCAAAAGATACCTGGTCATAATTTCATTCCTGATTTCTTCATTGTCAGAGTAAAGGAGCTGTCCCCTTTGATGTTGAAACAAATATAAAGAGCCACACTGGCTGCTACACAGTTGCTAAAAGGTTAAGGAAGGCAAACCCATGCTACAGTTCAGCTATGCAGAATGCGGCAAGGGAGTCTATTAGAATAGAGACCTGAAAGGACAGACAGGGAGGCACTGAGGCCCATGTCCAGTTTTTCAATGGGGTTCCGTAAACAGCCATAATCCCTTAGTTTAGTGGTTTGGGAGCTGTACTGAGAACTGGCCAGCTAAGAGCTGGGCATAGGAAGCAGAGCTGCAGTGACATCTGCTGTTCAGATCTGGAATGGCAATTCTTTTCCTGAGAAAAGGAAGCGGCATCCACCAACCATACACACTTGCAAAACTCCAATTCACAGTATCCTAGGCAAACATTCCAGATACATAAAGAAACTGTCTCATGCTTTTAATTCTAGCACTCGGGAGGCAGATGCAGGTGGGTCTCTGGGGGTTTGAGGCCAGCCTGGTCTACATAGTGAACTCCATGACAGTCAGGGCTATGTAGAGAGACCCTATCTCAAAATAAAACAAACAATAACAAACTACACGTCCTCACATCAACTACCACAAAATGTGTTTCTGAGATGCGGGTCTCACTATATATATATATCCTACTGGGCTCAAATTCATGGCAATTCTCCTACCCAGGAGACTGAGTCATGTTCAGTTAAGACATCTTGAATGTGGCATGCCACTATTATTTAATTTATTATAAGGTCAGAAGACTAGAGTTCTAGACTGGGTTAATCTTGTAAAACAGTGAGCTATGGGCCTTAAGGAAGAGCAAGCTGGCAGCAGGCCCTGAGGAAGTCACTCTCCATCTCCCTATATTAGCTTTCTGGCTGAAGTGAATGTGTCCTGTCTGTGTGTCCAAATGGGTATATAAGCCTGTGGGAACAAACGCGGAGGCCAGAGAGGGACGCCAGGGATCTTCCTTTTATCACTCCCATTTCTTCAGTCAGGGTGGCATTTAAAATGTTTAAGTTGTCTGCAGTGAATAATGAATATTTCCAGCAACGACCTTGGAGGTCTCCAAACTGCTCAAGCAACTTCAAAGCAGGTAGCTGAGAGGGTCCAATCTCATAGACTATTCCAGCCAGGACCTCAGTTAAGCCCTGCACTCTCCCATCACACAGAGACTAGACAACAAATGATACAGCTAGCTCTCCCAGGACTTGAACATTATCCAAATTGTCTCAGGGTCCACTAAAGATGCCACTGCCCTGAGACAGCAGGAAGTAATTTTAAGAACATGACACTCACATTCCCAAGGGGTGAGGTGGGTGGTTTTTGGTCGTTCGGTGGGTTATGGATGTTTGTCATTGTTTAGGAGATTTAGTTACAAGTTGTTATTGGTCATGGTCAGGGAGAAAACTAAACAAAGGAGGTTAGATTATGGGATTTCTTTTTCTTTCCTCTATCTTTCCTTCTCTCTTATCTAGTGAAAAATAAAAAGGGGGGTACAGGAATGACAGGGTAAAAGGGTAGATTATTGACTCTACTTTTAAACTAAAACCACCAGTCTCAAATATTTTACACTGGTATGGATTTTTGTATATTGATACAAATTTAAGGTTATTTATGTTATAACATACTGTATATATGTTTCTACTCATTGAAGGCATTGTACCTATGCAGATTACTTAAAAATGTAAAGTGCTAGTCCTACAAACTGCTTAGGAAAACTAAGAAATGCGAGTTACTAGTTAGTCATATATAACAAACTTGTAGTCATGTTAGGTATGTTTTCAAGGTTAAATATATATTTTAGACAGATAGGTGGTCTTCAAACACTACAGAGATCTACAGAATATGACATTTAAAATGTTTTGATAAAATAAGGCTTTTTATGACAGTGAGTTATGTCTGCTCCTGGCAGTACCAATCTACTTCAGAGAAGTTGATGGGCATCAAAGAACGTCCATATGTAGTTTGCTTTAAATGTGGCAAAGCTAGCCACTGGGCAAGAAACTACCCTTGCCTCAACTGCTGACAGTATGCTATCCAAATTGGACACAAAGGAAGTCAACTTGTCAAGACAGGGTAGGACAGTCCTTCAAAATTTCTGCTACATACAAAAGTCTGTCAGATATTCTAGGCCTATAAGGCAAAGATAGATGCCCCAATATTGCAGAGGAACCTTGGGTGATTGTCCAGGCAGCTAGCTGTCTCTTTGAAAACTTTCCATAAACTTTCCATAGTTTTCAAAGTTGTTTGCTCTGCACTTCCTGTTAACTCAGGTGATATCTTATCCTTCTCAGGTCTCTGACGAGGTTGAAGACTAGCTAGTTATAGTTTACAGTTTTCCTTGTTACCAAATTCAGAAAACTTACAAAAGAGATGTAAAGTTTATAAGGTTGAGAAACATAAAAGCTTAAGTTGTTTATCTAAGAAAATGTTTTAAGGTCTAAAAAGGTATTTTTAGGTTAGTAATACAAGTTATGATAGAAAGTGGTTTAGATATAGAACTTTGGACTCACCAAGATAGGATATAGATAATAGAGTAATGTCTCTGAATCTGCCAAATACAAATGGACTGGACATTATGAATGTAATTTTTACCTGATTAATTGTTCTTATTGTTTATAGTTTTACTATGTTAGAGTTAAAACCCTTTCCTTTTTATTTAGACAAAAAGGAGGAAATGTTGTGGTGTATTTGATCACACTGTGTGAAGATGTCTCTGTTTTACCTCACCTGCCTAAGGCACCTTCTGATTGGTTTAGTAAAGAGCTGAATGCCCAACAGCTAGGCAAGAGACGATAGGTGGGACTTCCAGAGAGAGAGGAGGAACTGGGGGGGGGGGGGAGGTCTGAGAGGTGGGAGATTTGCCAGACACAGAGGAAGTTGCAGAGGAAGTTGGACATACTGTACTGAGGAGAGGTAATGAGCCACATGGCAAAACAGATTAATATAAACGGTTAACTTAAGTTTTAAGAGCAAGTTGGGAACAAGGCTAAGCTAGGCCAAGCTTTCATAAATAATAAGAAGTCTCCATGTCATTACTCAGGAGCTGGTGATCCAAAGTCCAGCTACAAGGGTCTCTCACTGAACCTGGAGCTCACCGATTGGCTAGAATGATCAGTCAGCATACTCCAGGATCCTTCTGTCTCCACCCACCACTGCTGGGATCATAGTCACAAGCCACCACACCTGGCTTCTTTTACCTGGTCACAGCAACAACTTTACCTGCTGAGCCATCTCCCCAGCCTCCCATGCTCCATCTTACAGTATAGTTGTTCCTGCTTCCTCTCAGATGCAGGCCACACGCCTCACTCTCACAGCTCAGGAGACAAAATGCTTATGAGAATGAAGGTCATCGTCAGCAGGAGACTAATGACATTTCTTCTTCTGCCTTGAGAACTAAAGCTTCTTTGATATAATCACTGTTCACACCTGTGTCACTTCTTTGCCTTGGCTATTGGTCTGATTCTGCAAATAGCTGTGAAAGGAAAGCCCTCTGAGATACAAATAATGGAAAACAGTTCTGATGCCCACCGTGGGTGGTATGGACAGTATGCCTTTGTGGAACAATCTCATTGTCTGGGTACAGCATCTGGGCCTCATGATTCAGAATGAGTTCATTTCTGCACAAAGTACATGGGAATTATTTTAAAATAACAGAAAGATTCCAATAAGCTGACCATTCCCAAGTCTTGTCTGAATGTCTTGATCACTGACCTAAGAACTAACTGGCTGGAAATGTAGTTCAGTAGGTAGTGTTTGCCTAGCATGCATGAGGCCTGAGTTAATTCCCAGTACCATTAAAAAATAATTAAAATAGGATGCAAGTTGAATCTTTGTTTTTTTAAAGAACTACAAACCAGAGATTGTATTGACAATATCAAAACCAAACTATTTACTGGAAGATCATCAAATAAACTACTACAGTGAAAAGACATCACTTTGAGGACCTGGGGTCTAGAGGTGAGAGTGAGTGACAGCCAAGGGCAGACCTAGAGCCTGAGACTGAATGGGACCTCTAGTATGAAGCATACAGCTCTTCTAACTCGGAGCAGGATGCTATGAACCCAGCACTAAGGGAACTAAAGCTAGAGTTAAATCAGTTCCACTTCAGGCCTTTGTATCTTTACCCACCAACATGGGAGCTTTGATACCAATAACTAGAATAAATCAAGATGAACTGGAAAATAGTCAAGAAGGTAAATTCAAACTGCTAAGTAGCCAGGACTCAGTAACCTATGGGGAAAAATGGCTTGCAAATATCTGGTTTGAAGGCAATTTTCTTGGAGGATCTGAGTCAGAACTTCCAGATGGAAGATGTTGTAGGTACATTTCTCCAGGGAACAAATTGCCTCAGTGGCAAATGTTACTAGTAAAGTATAAATTTTCTTCTGTAGAAATACTTAACAATTAGTAAAGAAATAATGTAACTGACCAGGAACCAAGGCAGGGGCATCAATCACATGTTCAACACTAGCCTGGGCTACATAGCGGACTGTAAAAAGAGTAAAGGAAATGCTCTGCTTGGAGCTCACTGTGCTAATGATTTCACCAACACAAAAGACATGTAGATCACAGAAACAATGTTTAAAACAAGTGCCTACACTCTGTCCAGTAAAAGGAACTGTTAAACAAGCCCAAGGCAACACACCCAAGCTGCAAGTTTTTCTCTAGCCGATGATGTGGGATCACTCTGAAAGCTGCTGTGCTGGTGAAATGAGGGTTCAGCAAGAACGTCAGGGAGTGGCAGATGGGAGCAAGTGTCTCACTGTTGAGGGACACTTCAGATAAGCAAGAGCGAGCTTCCAAAGCAAGCCTGGGGCATTGCACTGTAGTCAGAAACACCACACGAAGTCTACTAGCTTGGCACACACAAATGAAGAAGCACAGAGACAAGCACAGACTGGTTGGACATCGGTCCAGTGGCTTGCTAAAAGGACCACTAGGAACACCACTCCTGCAGCATGAACACAGCCAGTGTGCAGAGTTTGGTTTCTCAATAAAAGAGAACAAAAGCTCCCAGGAGAAACGGCCAGCTCCAGGGCTAGGGCATGGGAAACACAAGACAAACCAGAGTATCAGAAAGGAAGCCATTAAAGAACAGAAGACAGAGGCATGTAATAGGCAGGGCACAGGAGCCAACTTGCAAGCACCCCCTATGGCTAAAGCTAGAGTAATTATGAGCAAAAAGTACTGCAGCACTAGGTAACTCCAGAGATCAATATACATGAGACCACAATGCTACACATCAATGACTCACTACATGAGCAAGAAACAAATCTGCTTGCAAAGAATTCTGGAGATTTTAATCCTATACCTTCTATCCCATTTAAAGATGAACAGTGGTTCTCAACCTTCCTAAGCTGCAACCCTTTAATACAGTTCTTCATGTTGTGGCGCCCTCCAACCATAAAATTATTTCTTTGCTACTTCACAACTGTAATGAATCATAATGTAAATATCTGATTTGCAGGATACCTGATATGTGACCCTTGTATGAGTTGAGAACCCAGCTTTGAAAGCTGAACAGAAAAAGGGAAAAACAGTAACTCCACACACACACACACACACACACACACACACACACACACACACACACACACACACCCCCCAAACAGTGCACCGCCGCACCGACAGGTCCCATCAGCTCTGGCTACAAAGAAAGAGCTCAGGAGACTCGGCAAAGGATTTTTTTTTTAAAGCAGATTTTAATTTAAAGCTGTGTGGTAACCTAAGCGGGTAATTTTGGCATTTGGGAGGTTGGAGGAGGTGGACTGCCATGAGTTTGAAGCTACCCTTGGCTAAGTAGTAAGAATCACGGTAACCAAGCTGGAGTCAAATTAAGAGGAAGGCCTGGAGAGTTGAAGGCTCTTCCAAGAGGACGCAAGTTTGGATGCCGGGACCTATGTCAGGCAGCTGTAAGGCCAGCTGTAAGGGATCTGATGCCCTCTTCTGGCTTCCATGAGTGTGCACTAACAGAAACATGTAAAGTCTCTTAATTTAAACTTCTAGCCAGGTGTGGTGGTGTTCACTCACAATACTAGCATTCAGGTGGCTGAGGCAAGTGACTGCCACAAGTTCAAGGTCAGCCTGAGCTACAACACAAGGTACCAAAACAAACAGAAATGCACAGCAAGAGCCTGTCTCAAAAGAACAGAACAGTAGACACCTTGAGAACATAATCCAGGCACCAAGGGACAGCTCAGTCAGCAAGGCACCTGCACTGCAGACCTGAGTTCCATCTACAGAACCTGTGTGAAAGGCTGGGAAGGGGAAGACAGGCAAACCCTTGTGTTGTTTATTTATCAATAAAGACTCAGGAGTCAGATGCTGGGGTAAAAGCCTGCTAGATCAGAGAAGCCGAGAAGCAATCAGCTGACCTTCCTTTTCGGCCAGAAACCCAGCAAGAGAAGCATCTCTCCTGTCCCAAACCAAACACGCCGCCAATCTCTAAGTCCCTCCCTACTCCTTCCTGTGTGTCTCTCTATCCATCTCCCAGGTCCTCCTCACTCTCTTTGGCTAATTCTTGTCAACAAGTTGCTGGCTCCGCCTCTTGATCCAAGGTTAATTGTATAACACAGTCTTGGAGTTTCACAGTGCCATCAGATATCCCACAACACCCCCAGGAGTTCACTGGCTAGCCAACCTATCCTAGTTGCTGAGTGCCAGGCCAGTGGGAGAACTTGTCTAAAAAAGTAATGTGGAAGGGATGGAGAAACAGTTTAGCGGTCAAGACTGCATATGGTTCTTCCAGAGGACCTGAGTTCACAGCACCCAAGTCAGGTGGCTCACAAAGCCTGAAACTCCAGTTCCAAGTGATCTTATGCTCTTTTCTGGCCTCCACGGGCACCCAACACACAAGGTATACACTCACACATCCCACTACCACCCCTCACTCTTAAAAATCTACAGTGGAGAGTAACTGAGGAAGGCACCAAACATGGGACTTCTGACCTCCACACATACACACACACACACACACACACACACACCACAACATAAGCAAAACAACTCCTATGCTATAAACTTCAAAGTACAACTATGTTTAATGATAACATAAGAAATCAAGCTGTAGTGTGTATTAAGAGCCAAATGTTTGGGGGCTGGAGAGATCGATCAGTGGTCAAGAGCTCTTCCAGAGGACCTGGGTTCAAGACCCAGCACCCACATGGCAGCTAACAACTGTCTCTAATTCCAAGATCTGATACCCTCACACAGATATACATGCAGGCAAAACACCAATGTTCATAAAATAAGAATAAATAATTTTTAAAAAGAGCCAAATGTTTGCAACTAGTATAAAACACAGATCAAAAATGACATTTTAATAATCTTTCCAGCCAGCATTATGAGAGGCACTTACTTTTTTTTTTTCTTTCTGTTTTTCGAGACAGGGTTTCTCTGTGTAGCCTGTCCTGGGGTCTTGCTCTGTAGACCAGGCTGGCCTCGAACTCACAGAGATCCGCCTGGCTCTGCCTCCTGAGTACTGGGATTAAAGGCGTAAGCCACCACTCCCAGGCAAAACTTTTTTTTTTTTAACGTGCACAGGTGTTTTGCCTGCAAGTATGTCTGAGTGAGGGCCTCAGATCCCCTGGGACTAGAATTACAGACAGCTGTGAGCTGCCATGTGGGTGCTGGGAAGTGAACCAGGGTCCTCTGGAAGAGAGCCACTGCTCTCAACCACTGAGTAACCTCTTGAGCTGCAAGGGCTTAAATTGTTAACTGCCATTTTATACACAAATGAGAAGAGAAGATAGTTTCAAACTTCCAACTGAATTTCTCAAGAGTGAAGGGGCACACCTAGAGAATCTTGATATCTTACAGAATTTTCAGCAAAAAGCAATTTAAAATAAAACACTCAAGGGGCTGGAGAGAAGGCTCAGTGGTTAAGAGCACTGGCTGCCCTTCCAGAGGTCCTGAGTTTAATTCTCAGTAACCAAATGGTGGCTCACAGCCATCTGTAATGGGATCTGATTCCTTCTTCTAGCGTGCATGAAGACACAGCACTCATATACATAAAATGCATAAATAAATATTAGAGATAGATAGATAGATAGATAGATAGATAGATAGATAGAGAGAGAGAGAGAGAGAGAGAACAATGGCCGCTTTTGCAGAAGACAGGGGTTCAATTCCCAGCACCTACATGGTGACTCAGAACCATTTGTGACTTCAGTTTAGGAGATCCAACACCCTCTTCTGGCCTCTGTCGGCACTGCATGCAGGTAGTTCACACACATTCAGGCCAAACACTATGCACAAAACAAGTAATCTTAAAAAAAAAAAAAAAACCTACATGGCAAGCATGAAGACCTCAGTTTAGATTCAGCACCCACGTAAAAGCTAAGTGTGAGCTGTATCTAAAAGCCCAGTGCTCAGAGGTGGAGACAGGTGGGGTCCCTGGGGCCTGCTGGCTGACTTGGTGAGCTCCAGATTCAATGAGAGATCCTCTATCTCAAAACATAAAATGAGCTGAGCGAGGTGCTGAAGGGCTTCACCTAATCCCAGAATTCCAAAAGCAGAGGCAGGCGGATCTCTGTGAGTTCAAGGCCAGCCTGGTCTACAGAGGAGTTCCAGGACAGACAGGACTGCTATATACAGAAACCTTGTCTTGGGGGTAAAAAACGAAAAAATAAAACAAAAACCCCAAAACAAATAAATAAAAAAAAAACAAAACAAACAAACCAACAAAACCTCATAAGAAAAAACGCAACAGAAGAAAACACTTGAAATAGACATCTGGCCTCTGTACATGCAGGTATGCACACACATGTACTCACACATACCCAAGTCAGAAAAAAATTAAACACCCAAAGCATCCCTCTAGTCCACATATTTCCTTTATCCCTCTGGTCCACATTATTTCTTTTCTCGTCTCGTCTCGTCTCCCCTCCCCCCACCCTCTCTTTTCAAGACAGGGTTTCTCTGTCCGGAACCAGCTCTGTAGACCAGGCTGGCTTTGAACTCAGAGATCCGGCTGCCTGTCTCCCGAGTGCTAGGATTAAAGGGGTGTGCCACCATGGGCACCAAAGGGCAGTCCACATATTTCTATGTGATGGGTTTAACTTCTACAGAGCTACCGACTATGTTTTGAATAGTTATAAGCAAAATGATTAGACATGAGCCCCACTAGTCTCAGACCTATTGATGGCTGAAGATATAACACGTTGCATAGTGGTAGTCTGGAGCTGTCCTTGGTGAAGGCTTTGGCTCCCCAGTGACTGCACAGAACACAGTGCTGGCTATGCCCGCCCTTCCCCCTCTTCAAAGAGAACCTGCTTTGTCTCAGGCTTAAAGGAAAACTGTTCTCAATCCACATCACAATCCTAACTGGACTAACACACGAACCAACACAATAAACAAAGGAGTAACTCCGCCTCTCAACAGTCTCTCTCCAAGGAGAACCACATCCCCTCCTGAGGCACCAAATTCGCTGACAAACTCAGAGGGAAACAACAGTGATGCAGATCCTTTGAAATGGTCCTGTCTTCTCATTTTCACTTTGCTGGCTTTATCCAATTCCATCATGGGGCCTAAACTGGACCAAACATTTTCTCCAGCTCAGCAGTGGGCAGAGACTTGGGGGCCTAATCAGTACTGGTGTGCTGCAGGTCTGGGCTCCTCCTAGGCATGTGGCTGGGCCTCTTCTAAACAGGCACTCAGCTCCACTGCTCACCCACTGCGATCTGCAGTGCAGAACTAAGGATGCCCTCCTGGCCGGATATACTGAAGAGCACATCTCAGAACTGTCATCGGCTCTCCTCTCCTCTAGGGGACACAAAGAGCATGGTCTCCAATCTATCATAGTCTTGACACACCAAAATCCTACTCACAACAAACCACACTCGTCACAGCTCACCAAACTAATTATCCCATTTCAGTCTGAAACTGAAGTGCTGTCTCCCTGTCACCACTCTGAAACTACCTGTTAATAACCTCTGACAGCAGGGCAGTGGTGGTTAAAGAGGCAGAGGCAGGTGGATCTCTGAGTTCAAGATCAGCCTGGTCTCAGATCGAGTTCCAGGACAGCCAGGGCTATACAGAGAAACCGTCCTGAAAACACACACGCACCCACACACACGCACCCACACACACGCACCCACACACACCCACCCCCACCCCCACCCCCACCCCGTACCTGTGTTTGTTTGGACCCGCCCTTTCTGCCATTCTACCCACACGGTCACTATCTCCTAGCGCCCACCCACTGTCTTCCTGCTCCTGCTCTGGTGGCCACATCGCTGTGCCAGTTTGTTAAACTGATGAAGTAGTGAGGCCTGACACCACCCTGGGGCCACAGCTTATCCTGTTCATTTTGGTGCTCTTTGTTTTATACGTGTAGATGTGGACTGATGTATGAAACATCTTCCTTTCCAAGCCAGTTCATTGCTCCCCAGCCCTGGTCAGTGAGTACCTTTACCACTCCAGCTCTGCCTTTCCCAGAATGTCACTAAGTGAGAACAGCACACACAAGTCAAAGTCTTTCTAGTTGAGCTTCTTTGCTTTGATAACGCACACTGGAGACTCTCCTGTGTCTCTTCATAATTACAGAGCTCATCTCAACAGGATGTCTCTCTGTTTAGGTTCTTGGCCCATTTTTAAAAAAAAAAAAAAAAAACTGTTCATTTTATTATTAAGAGATCAGGAGGCATCAATACCAATGCTTTATCAAACCCATCCTTTGAAAATTGCTTTCTGGGCTGGGTAGTGGTGATGTCACACGCCTTTAATCCCAGCACTCAGGAGGCAGAGGCAGGTGGATCTTTGTGAGTTCAAGGCCAGCCTGGGCCTTGAGTGAGATCCAGGAAAGGCGCAAAGCTACAGAGAAACCCTGTCTCAAAAAACCCAAAGAAAAAGAAAAAAAGGGAAAAAAGAAAATTGCTTTCTGCCCATCTGGTGCATCTTCACTCTTTGCCAGGGTGTCTCACAGAGCCTGTGAAGGTCATTTCAGCACCTTCACATAATCTTCTCCAGTGCGTTTTTGGAGATCCGTCTATTTCTATTCAGGCCTGTCTGGGCTATGTGATGGGAATTAGGAGGATAAAGCCAGAGAAATGAAGAAGCCAGTGAAGTGAAAACGAGAAGGACGGACCACTTCAACAGAACTCCATCACTGCCATCTTTCCCTCTGAGTCTGTTAGTGCACGTGGTGTCTGAGATGATGCTGTTCTCTCTGGAGAGAGAAGTCTGAGGTGGATTACTGCTCTCTCTCGCGCTCCCCCCCCCCCCCCGTGTGTGTGTGTGTGTGTGTGTGTGTGTGTGTGTTTCTTCTGACAGTACTACACTGTCCTAATGACTCCAGCTTTATCTTAGGGTTGTGGGTGGCACTCCTATGACATTTTCCTTCTCCTTTGGGGACTTGTGTTTGAGGCTGTCCATGTTTCCTAGGTCTGTGTTTGGTGTCTGACATTAACTGGGCAAGTTCCCAGCCTGTACTGATTCTGTTCGTTCTTTGTTTTTTTGTTTTTCGAGACAGAATCTCTGTGTAGCAGCCCTGGCTGTCCTGGATCTCACTCTGTAGACCAGGCTGCCCTCGAACTCAGAGATCCACCTGCCTCTGCCTCATGAGTAACAAGGTTAAAGGTGAGCACCACCACCACCGAGCTTCTGATTCTTTTCCCAGTATCTGTTTCTTTTCCACCTTGTCTGACTGGCACATAGTCCCTTTTTTGTTTTTAAAGATATATTATGTAGAGGGGTTGTGGTGATACAAATCAACTTGAACTGCTCTGTCCCTCTGAGCCCTTCATCTGAAAACGTGAGCCTAAAGGGTCACAGATACGGCGGTCTTTAGCGCGGGCAGTTGACAACCATGCCCGCACATCTGTTATATGCATCTATAAATGTACACTTGGTCAAAGAGGAGGAACCCAAAAAGCAGCTAGTGAGGCCAGAACAGAGCCCTATATATACTGCACCACCTCTCCATTCTAAATATGCTCAAGAACAGCCTGTTATTTACAAATAGGCTTTGCATCCATCTGTACTACAAATGTTTGTTGTTTGGCTGGTCCAAGGGTGTTTATGTCTTTATGAAGAATGGGATAATGGATACAGTACAATTTGGAAAAGATGCATATGTCTATCTGAAGAATCCTTAAGGTTTTCTTCCCAAAATGGGAGTGACTACAGCTTTAGGACTGGTGGGTTTGGTTTCAGAAAAAAAAAAAAAAAAAAAGAGGTTCTAGGTTTAAGAAAACTGCTTATCCACTAGGACTGGCCCGCTAGGAGCAACTGTTTGCTATCCAGCTCAGTCAGTAATAATTGCAAACAAAACTGGGGAAAAAGCATCTACCACAAGGCGGCAGATTTATCAAGCCCTTAACTCATTGTAAGCCATTTAAGACAAGAGAAATGAAAGAGAATCACTCCCTGCACCAAAGATAGGAAGATCTGATGGAATCTTTGCAAAAATGTCTGTCCTGAACATTCAGTGTCTTTACCAAAACAACTTGCCTCTGCGACAAAGATGAAATCACCCCTCAGGCACTACACAGTTTACACTTGACGCAAGCTTTCGGATCACAGGCAGTCTCATCCAGAAGATAAAGACATGTCAGCACTAGAAGCTGCAACAGATTGAAGGTTGTTCTTCAGCATATTTAGAATCCTAGAGGGAGCATAGAGAACTGCAAGATGTACCAAGTTGTAAACAATGGTGAAAAATCACTTAACAAATGGTGACTGACAGAGCAAGACTTGGAATATTTTCCATGACATTTTCAAATAAACACTTTGGCCAATGTGGGGGGTGGAGATTATGTATTTGTGTGTATTGAACATGCCCGTGTGACTTCAGAGGCTGAGAGGGTACAAGAAACCCTGGAACTGACATAGCAGGCTGTTGTGAGTGCTGGGAACTGAACCTGGGTCTTCAGGAGGTGTGGCAAGTGGTCCTTACTGCTAAGGGACTTCTTCAGCCCTCCTTCTCTTTCCTCTTTGCCTTATGGTTCCAGAATTTTGATGAACCCAGCATCCAGCTCAGATGATTTTCCCAGCTGTGTCCCTTATACATACTTTCTCACTCACTCTCTCGAGTCTCCCCATCTCTGCTCACATTACTCAGCTAGTACACACAGCATGCGTGAATACTCTGAGAAATTCTTGGTCTGAGCTAGGCATGGGTGGTACAATCCCAGCAGCATCTGGAAATCTGAGGCAGGAGGATTGCCACAAGGTCAACCTGAGATATACAATGAGACTCAGTCTCACACAAAATAAAATATACCAAAATAATGTCCTTGTCCAGTGATGCAACGTTTCTGCTGGGTCAGCGGTTCCTTCAGAATGCAGGTCTCCTGGCAGGGCAGTGAAGAAGGCTGTGGTGAGGAGGCACAGTGAGAGGGAAGCATCTGCAGTCCTATGGGCAGCTCCATCTCTGGGAGCTGCTGCCCCTGGCTGTGGGCTCCACCAGCATTCCTCAGTTTTTCCTGTACAACTGGCTATCTCCCTTTGTCCATTAAGAAAGCTAGAGCTGAGCCGGGCGGCGGTGGCACACACCTTTAATCCCAGCACTCGGGAGGCAGAGGCAGGCGGATCTCTGAGTTCGAGGCCAGGCTGGTCTACTGAGCGAGATTCAGGACAGCCAGAACTGTCTTGAAAACCCAAAAACAAAACAAAACAAACAAATAGACAGACAAATGTACACAGTAAGTAAATAAGAAAACCCTTAGGGAAATTACTAAGAAAAGTCCATATGAGACAAGCTGACAGTTGGGGTGGATTCCCTGTGCTAAGTGACCTGTGGCCAGACTTTTATTTTAATCACAGCAGACTGATCCTGATTCTTCCTTACTGGGTGCTGTTCTAAGAGGGTCACCAATCTCTCTAATCCCCTCAAAATCCTGAGGTGGCACTCGTTTACTCTCTAGTCACAGAAACTGAGTTGTGGAAGGTACTCTTCTACGGGTCACTCAGTAACTGCATTCCTGAAGTCAATCCAAACAAATCCAAATGCTGTGAGTTACATTCTTTCTCTATTGTAAGAGAAGAAGGACTAATAATAATACTATTATTATCATACTACAAATGAACAAAGTAGGTCATATCTGTTCACCCAGCAAGTACCACAGATTCGTTTCTGATATGGTTGACCTATTGTAATGATAGTTTATATTTTGGGATCCCAGGAAAAGTGCCCCCACAGACAGAAAGCACATTAAGCTCCAGGAACTTCAGGGAGGAAGAAAGCAGTGCCTGTTGACAAGGAGGAGTCTATAATTTTGGAGACTAAGAACATAAGAGAATCGAACAGCTATACAAGACTGATGTATCAACACACTAAAATGTGTCTTCTGCTCATTTATTATCTTTTACTTTAAAACAGAGCAAGCCTGGTGTGGTGACATACACCTGTGGGAGAATCAGGAGTTCTTTGTCATCCTTAGTTGCTTGGAGAGTTCAAGGCCAGCCTGGGCTAAATAAACTCTTGTATCAATATCCTTCTCTCTACCCAAAAGAACGAACTACCATGATACTTTAGTTAACGTAGTGGTTTGGACGAACATGGCTCCCATAGGCTCACATATTTGATACTTAGTCCCCAGTTGGTGGAACCATGTCAGCAGTAGGAGGTGTGGCCTTGTTGGAGGAGATGTGACACAGGAGGGGGTGGGGCTCTGAGGTTTCAAGACTCATGAGATTCGGTGTGCGCTTGCGCGCTCTCTCTCTCTCTCTCTGCCTCATGGCTGTGGATCAAGATACAAGCTCCTAGCTGTCCCTTCACTCCCTGAAAGACTCTAACACTGTGAAACTGTAAGCCAAATTCAATGTTTTGTTTTATAAAAGATGCCTTACTCAATTCCCAGCACCCACATGGCAGCTCACAATTGTCTGTAACTCCAGTTCCAAGGGGTCTGACACCCTCACACAGACATGAATACAAGCAAAACACCGATGCACATAAAAATTAAATAAATTATATTTTTTAAAAAGTCAGAAAGTTGTCAGAATGGGGAAACAATTTATCACCATATGCCATTCGTAACAAACTTGTTTCAAACATGATATATGTAGATGGAAAAAAAAGGATGGACAAAGATGTACCATTGAAAGACTAAAAACCTAGACATAGTACGAGGTGTGGTGGTGCTCATCTGTGACTCAGGAGGCTGGGGCAAGAAATTCATGAGTTTGAGGCCAGCCTGAGCTATGTCTCAAAGTCAGGTCATGTCTCAAAAACACAGAAGGAAGACAGGTGTGGTGGCGCATATCTTTATTTGTTTGTTTATTTGTTTATTTATTTATTTTTGGTTTTTCAAGACAGGGTTTCTCTGTGTAGTTTTGGTGCCTGTCCTGGATCTCATTCTGTAGACCAGGCTGGCCTCGAACTCACAGAGATCTGGCTGGCTCTGCCTCCCAAGTGCTGGGATGTAAGGCGTGTGCCACTGCCAACCCGGCAAGTGGTACATATCTTTAATCCCAGAATTCAGGAGGCAGAAGCAGGTAGATCTCTGTGACTTCGAGGCCCCCTTCATCTGTCTGTCTGTCTGTCTGTCTGTCTGTCTGTCTGTCTGTCTCTCTCACACACACACAGCAACAAATTCAAGAGGATTCAAATATACAAAGTTTGGTCTCTTGCCACAGTGGAATTCAACTAGAAGCCTCTAAACAAGGTAACAGGAGCACTTCTAATGTGGGGATTACGCAACACATTTTTATATAACTTGTGAGTCAAACAGGAATTCTCTAAGGAGATTTGAAAATACTTCCAACTTGAATAAAAATGAAAATACAGTATTTTGAAAGTTGTAGGATATAACTAAAAGCAATGGTCAGAGGGAATATAGTACTGAACAATTACAGTATACAGACCTCTTAAATCGAGGACTTACACTTTCTAGAAATTAGCAATGAACAAAATAAATGTAAACCAAGTAGGGAAAATGATAAAATGAAGATTATAAATACATAAAACTAGCTGAGCCACACCCTTGTAATTCAGTACCTTGGAGCATCAGTATTCAAACTCAGCCTTGACTACACAGTGAGTTCAAGGCCAGCGAGGTTACATATGTAAGACCCTGTCTGAAAATAAAAGCAAACCAGAGCATCTACAAAACTGAAAACAGAATATGGAAGAATCAATAAAAGCAGCTGCTGATCCTTTGATAAGGCCAGTAAAATTGACAAGTTTATCCAGAGAAGAACGTTAGGAAGAGCAGAAACCCACAGCATCAAGGATGAAAAGGGATGTACTGTCAGACACCATGTTGAAAGGACAGCAGGACACTACACAAACTGACACCTAGCTGAGAGGACTAGTGCCTGCAAACCACCCAGAGTCACACAAGATGAGTGACATCGTCTATGTAGTTAGGAAAATAAATGCAACCGACAAATGAAAACCTAAAAAATTCTAGGCTAGCTGGGCAGCGGTGGCACACACCTTTGATCCAGCACTAGGGAGGCAGAGCCAGCAGATCTCTGTGAGTTCAAGGCCAGCCTGGCCTATAGAACGAGATCCAGGACAGGACCAAAACTACACAGAGAAACCCTGTCTGGGGGGGGGGGGGGGGGGAATTCCAGGCCAGACTGTTCAATTTGCAAGTTCTATAGAAGAAAAATATTAAGAGGTTTATAAAAATTCTTTTAAACTGTATTATTACATTTACCTATATGTGTGTGTGCAGGTTTGGACGCCTATGTCATGGCATCCACATGAGACTCATGATAACTTAGTCAACTCTCCCTCTACTGTGAGTCCTGCTGGCTGAATCAGATCCTTAGGCTTGGTGGGAAGCACCTTTACCTGAAGAGCCATCTTGCCAGCCCAAGGTCCCTAGATTTTCTTATCAAAAACTGGGATGGCTAGGCATGGTTGCACACACCTTTAATCCCAGCACTTGGGAGGCAGGTGGATCTGTGAGAGTTTGAGGTCAGCCCATCTACATACTGAGTTCCAGGCCAGCCAGGGCTACATAGGTAGACCCTATCTCAAAACAAAACCAAAAACAACCCCTAAAACCCAAAATCAATAACTGGTACAGGCATGTGAATCTTCTGAGAAGTAGCTTTCCAGGGCCTTTCCTGTGACTGTCTCTCAGGCCTCCCTACCCCAACAGATGACCACACCCTGCAACCCACAAGACTTGAGGTTGGTGGCCATCTTTTCTCCATGCTGCCCGGACACCTTATGCAGCCACAGCTCCTGTGGAGGTACTAAGTATTCTGTGGGTGCTTTGCTCCACTATCCAGGTATCCTGAAGGCCCACCGTAGGCAATGGTGGACCTGCTTCTTCTTTAGGAAGTCCATTCTCTCATGGCCACAGGACTGAAGTCCTCAGTCTTCAGCAATGTGGTCACCTGTGGCCTGGCTCCTGAGACTATGAGGAAGCAGCCAGCCCAGCAAGCCAATATCAGGCCTACCCTGCCAAGGCAGACCACCAGGCCAGGCTTCTGTGGGCTAGATTGGAGTCCCGCCTACCTACTCCACCCTGCAACCTCGGCAGGGTGCAGCAAGCAGCGGACAGCAGCGGGGCTGGGATGAGCTCCTCCCTTCTCATCACGTCACCACACGGAGCTGTCCTGACCTCAGAGCTGTGCCTTGTACAAGCGGAAAATGAACTCCCAGCGGCTATCCTCCCCACCAAAACAACTGGTAGAACAACGGATTAGGGGCGGCGGCGGCGGCGGCTCTGTCCCACAGAGCAAGCCCATAGCCCATCACACAACAGAATGCATTACTAAGCATGTTTTCAATTACATCTTAAAACCCATTTATGCTGTGTATGTAGGAGTGTGTGCATGCCACAGTGTGCACGTGGAAATTAGAGGACAGCTTGCAGGAACCAGTTCTCTCTTTCCACGGAGGATCTAGGGCATGAAACTCAGGGTATCAGGCAGGCTTGGCGATAAAGGCCTTTACTTACGAGGCCATCTCACCAGTCCAGGAGAACATTAAAAAAAAAATCCTCAAGTAATTTCTAGATATAAAAAAGAGAAACAACAAAAGGAAAAAAGAAAAACTGACTTTAAGTGCTATTATGCCAACGCCTAACTCATGCCTTCCAGACCATGTCAAAATAAAAGGTAGGTATAACTCCCCAAGCAGCCTGATGGGGAACAGGGCATGGCACTCCTGCTGAGGGCCACAGCTTGATCTTGGCATTTCCTTTGCAAAGGCACGAAAGCATAAGCTCTTTCAAGACAAAAAGAGAAACGCAGAGCTCAAGACAGAGCAAAGCCAGGTGTGACACATGCTTCTAACCCCAGCAGAGGCAGGCAGATCTCTATACCTTTGAGGCCAACCTGGTCTACATACTGGGTTCTAGGACACCAGGGCTACATAGAGAGTCCCTGTCTCAAAAAACCAAACAATGAAACTGATTTCTAATGCTTTGTAGGTGGGGACTGTGGTATAGTGAAAGCCATCACGAAAGAAATGATGTTAACAACATCAATTGAGGCTGCTCAGCTCAGTGACAGGCTTTTGAGGATTCAAACTCAGACACACAAGTATGTTGTCAGTCACTGCCCCACACAGAAGCATCACTGCTTCATACAACTTGCCTTTCCATAGTCACAGATGTTCAGAACACATTCATCTGCATTTCTGAATGCAGATTTGTCTGAAAAATGCAGTGATTTCTGTTTTTTAACTTTCGAGACTGTAATATAATGACATCCTTCCCCCCTCCAAACCCTCCCTGTACTCTCCAGAGTGCGGCCATTTCACACACTGCCTCTGACTTAGCAGCACATCTGGCCAGCCCTCACCACACGGCAACAGCACACCTGGAGGCAGCCTTCCTTCTCTGAATCTGCAAGAGGTAGTCTCAGAAAAAGACTCAAAAATTTAAAGTTCATTTATAACTTTAAATGTCTCTTCTAAAACACTTTTCAGACAGCCCATATCTGTTTATAGTATTATTTCTACCAAAAACAAAACTGTGTTTTCAATTCAAGAGTTGCTCATACTTGATACTGGACACTGAGCATCTTACAGGGAAGATGTCTAAAGAACACTGTGGAGAGTTTTTAGGGCCTGAAGCGACAGCTCAGAGGCTAAGAGCACTGACAGCTTTCCCAGAGGACCTATATTCGGTCCCCAGCATCACACTTAAGCTCACAGTCACCTGTAACTCCAGTTCCATGGAGATCTGGTATCTTCTGGCCTCTCAGAGTACCAGGCACACATACACACACACAAAATGCACTTACATGCAGGTAAAACACTCATGTACATAAAAAATAAATTTTTTGGGGGGTGGGTGGGTGGGAGGTTTGCAGTGGAGCACACCAAAAAAAGGGAGGCTGTATTGCTGAGTTCAGGGCCAGCCTGGTCTACATAGTGAGTACCAGGACAATCAAGACTACACACTGAGACCCTGTCTCAAAAAAACCAAACCAAAAAGAATGCTTGTATACTTTCTTCCCCCCAAAAGAATGAAAACAGTTCGACTTCTCTAGTGTGTGTGTGTGTGTGTGTGTGTGTGGTGCACACAGGATACATAGTGCAGCCTGCACGTGGAGGTCAAAGGACCTGTGCAACAGCAGCTTCCTTCTTCCTTCCTTCCTTCCTCCCTTCTTTCTTCCCTCCCTCCCTCCCTCCCTCCCTCCCTCCCTTCCCATGTGGGTTCTGGGTAGGAAAATCAGCTCCCGCAAGCACTTTTGCCACTGAGCCATTATTCCACTGGCTCACAAAGAAGAATGTTCTCAAGGAGGGTTAACAAGTGAAAAGGAGCCTAGGATGGCGGCCCATACATAATTCAAGCACTCCGCAGGCAGGCAGATGGAAGAATTCAAAGCTACCTTGTGTACAGTGAGAAAGGGGCTCTAAAAGAGCCCGAGGAGTGCCAGGTAGAACAGCCGGGGGCTGGAGACTGGACACTCAGAGCTGTGTGGATGCAGGGCATTTAAAACCGCGGCCATCGAAAACACAGGTGAGGGGAGAGGAGGGAAGTCTCGCTCATGACTAATGGAGGTGGCTCCACAGCGGAAGAACTGGGAGAAGGGTGGTAGTGGCTCAGACACCGGCACATAAACCACAAACGGTGGGCCTTTGAGGGTCAGTCTGCTTCTCCTGTTTCCTGATGAGCCAAGACAGGAACAAGATGGACCAAAAGCCCCGACACCATGGACAGAATGGCCCAGTTGCCATGCCTTTCCTACCATGACCAACTGGCACCTCTGAAACAGTAAGGAAACTTACATCATGTTGTTCTCATCTAAGAACAGTGATGTCTGTCTTAAACGTCACTAAGCTGCAGCATGTGTGAGCGAAAACAAGACAAAACAAACCCGGATACGGCAGGTGTGGCGATACACACCTGTAACTGCAGTATTTGGAAGGCACAAGTACAAGGATCACTACAGACCAAGGCAAGCCTGGGCTACATCGAGAAACCCTGTTGCAAAATGAAACAAAAAGTAAAAAGTAAAAGCTTTACTGAAAAAGGCATGGGGCACACATCTGTAATACTAGTATTTGGTAGTCTGAGGCAGGAGGATCTTTGAGTTCAATGCTAGAGCTGAGAGATGGCTCAGTGGTTTTGAGTATATGTTGCTCTTACAGAGAATTGGATTTGATTCCCAGCACCCACACTGAAGCTCACAACCACCTGTAACTACAGTCTTAGGAGATCTGACACCTCTTTCTAACCTCCAAGGGCTCTTGCATGCACATCGTATCACACACACATACATATACACTCAGGCACACATACATACACATAAAATTAAATGTATTTTTAAGAAAGAGTTTAGTGCCAGCCTGGGTTATATGCAGAGTTATAATAGCCTTGATCTAGGGTCTCTATATATATGTAACTAAAGCAGACAGTATCTGAGGAGGGGCTGAGGGTACAGTCCACTGGTAGAGGCCCTGGGTTTATCCACAGCACAGGGAGGAGGAGGAGGAATGGAAGGACACAACTGGCAGGGGTGGTGCCACATGCTCGTCATCAGAGCCCTGGGAGCTGGAGGCAGAAAGCTCGAAGGTGATTGGTCACTCTTCCCTATATAGGGATCTCAGAATGCCTGGGCAGACCATACCCTGTCTCAAAAGGCGTTGGTGCTGGAGTGGTGGCTTGCCACCATCTGTAACTCCAGTTCCTGGGATCCAATGCCCTCTTCTGGTCTCCAAAGGCACTGCATGCTGGTAGTGTACAGACAGACATTCAGGCAAAACACCCCCCCCCCCCCCGAAAATTAAAATAATGTAAAAGGAAGGGACTGGGAAGGGACCAGTGAATGACGGACGGTGATGGTGTTAGGTCGTGGAAAGAAAGATTTCAAACAACAAGACTGTGAGTGAGGACACAGAAAAACAACCGTGAGGCATCTTCAGGGACTGGCGGTGGGAATCTGCCACATTACAGGAGGCACAGGCAGGGCAATGATGTCATATAAGCACTGTAAAACCCTCTTTCTACTATTAAATCTTCCAACTGTAGAAATATCTAAAGTTTCCATGGGCTAACTGTGAGGACTTACTTCAAGGATGAATGACGTAACACCAAAGGTCCCAATCACTCCCAGACCAGTCTGGGCATAGAATATAATGGAACCAACAGGAATTGGCTTGTAATTAAGAAAGGTGGACGCCGGGCGGTGGTGGCGCACGCCTTTAATCCCAGCACTCGGGAGGCAGAGGCAGGCGGATCTCTGTGAGTTCGAGGCCAGCCTGGTCTCCCAAGTGAGTTCCAGGAAAGGCGCAAAGCTACACAGAGAAACCCTGTCTCGAAAAACCAAAAAAAAAAAAAAAAAAAAAAAAAAGAAAGGTGGAGAGAACAAATGACCAATCCAGGGTTTGAGCCTAATTACCACAGGATGTTGCTGGTGGGAAATTTTAAAATCCAAATCTGTAGAACATCCAGGTGTTCTGCCCATAATCAGTTAAAACAAAGACCTGAAGCTCTGAAAACAGGCCCTGGCCACAGAGGTGAACATGCGCATCCTGTGCAGACAACTGGGAGCAGCTGACCCACACGGTGGATGAGGTCAGCAGGCCCGAGTGGAATTCCACTCACAAGGCAGTCATTTCAGGGTAAAGATGCAACTGAAGAGAGAGGAAGAGCAACAGGACAGGCCAAAGACCCTACCTTGAAGAACTATGTGCAGTGCAGTACACCTAAGGACAGATGATAAGGCTGGGCATGTGAAGACTGTAATGGCTACTCCATTTGGCAATTGGACAGTTGCTGTTAACTACTCACTGTAGAGTGCAGAGGGTAAAGAACAGCCTGGGTTGGAGAGGGACTGGAAAATGTAGAGTATGCACCACTGTTTAAAAAGTGAGGCAATAAAGGGAGGGCTAAGAGGCCTCAGCAGTAGGACAAGTCCTAGGACTTGAAGAACACCCACATTTTGTGTGCTCTTTGACCTACATGACTTACAGACATCTATAGGTCTAGGGGTGGTCACAGGCCTGCAGCCAGTATTCTGACAGCACTATGAGATTACACAGTAAATTTAGTCAGCATCTCCAGTAAACGATGATTTACAATGCAAGTATATCTCACACACTCCACTGACGCTGACATTTCTAGGGTAAAAGAAAGTGAACTAGACTGGACCAACGTGTCATTAACTTCAAGGCATTTACCTGCATGGCTAACAAGAGGCCACTCTGGTACTGTTACACATTCATTAGCTTTGTAAACAACACTGTGAAGCTTGCTGGTACTGCCTTAATTCCTTTGCCCTGGTCTGCATGAGGAAATACTCACCTCCATAGTAGAGTCCTGTAGCAGTGCACATCCGCCACTGTCCCTGATACATTCCTGCTCTGCTGGGGCTGCACATCTGGACGCTGACATCTGCAATCTCTTGGGGCTCGAGCGATCTCACCATCACCATGTTCACATGTCCAAACTGGTCTCCCCCAACATACTTAAGACAAACCCCTGGAGGCCAGGCCTCTGCCCCTGAGTTCAAGCAAAAGAAAACCATGTTAGGAAATCAGTAGTCCTGTGCTGGAGTTCTTATTGAACTGAGGAAAAGGCCTTCATATACACATGCAAGTCTACCCACATTTCCCTGAGCAACACCATGTCTCATACCACTCAGCAAAGGGAACTCTGAGGGTGAGAGAAACAGGTCAGTGGGTAAAAGGCACTTACAGCAAAGCCTGGTGAGCTCAATCTGACCCCAGAACTCACATAATAGGAGAAATCAACTCCCTTCAGTTGTCCTTTGGCATCCACATACGTGCATGTGCACGTACACACACACAGCATTTCTCAACCTGGGGGTTAAACAAACCTTTCACGCGAGTTGCCTAAGACCATTGGAAATACCAGATAGTCACATTACAATTCATAACAGTATCAAAATTAAAGTAGCAATGAAAATTTTATGGTTGAGGACCTCTATTATGGATCTCAGCATCAAGAAGGTTGAGAACCACTGGCCTAGAGATCTGTTTACTATTGTTCTGTTATCTCATGTACATAAATAGGTCTTTCTAGAACAAAAGGATGGTTCACATGTGCTTTATGACTTTGGAAATTAGGTTCCATATATGATTAAGGCAGTAATGCTCTCTTATCACAGAATATCACTTATTAAAAAAAAATACTACCCTGTCATGTACCAATTTTAAGATAATAGCATCAGAAAAATCAAAAGGAAGTCATCCAGTAGCTCCAGAAAGCCTGGACATGACCATAGGTCTGTGGCTACAGAAATCTGGAGATGCAGAAGACGAACCCCATGGAAGGCTCCCCAATCAGGCTGATGTGTAGAGGCTGCTCCATGGAGACAATCCCAAGTTCCTTCCCACATCTAACAAGACAATTACAAAACGCTAAAACATGATAAGCGAGCTCAGTGAAATCTCCTCTCTACAGCCAGCCTGAAAAGAGGGTAAAGTCTGCCAGGTGGCCGTGGCCCATGCCTTTAATCCCAACACTAGGGAGGCAGAGCCAGGTGGATCTCTGTGAGTTTGAGGCCAGCCTAGTCTACAGAGTGAGATCCAGGACAGGCACCAAAA
>CABHPQ010167233.1:5807-29544 GCA_902168405.1 Peromyscus aztecus | reverse complement strand
CTGCCAGGTTCCACCCTCCTGAATGCTTAAGGGAAGTTCCTTGCCTGGTACCCTGAATAATGGGCGTTAACAGATTAGAAACAAGATTGTAAAACATCAGTAGCGAACTTCTGCCCTCTGGGGTCCTCCCATTGTGCTGTAAGCCTGTATTTAAGACCTCCTCCCCCCTTAAATAAATGACATTCAGCATTTAAAATTAAAATATATATATATTATATATATAATTGAATGAATACTGTGAATGTAATCTAAGAATACCACAAATGTGATTGATATCATGAGTGTAATTAATGAATATTATGAGTGTAATTTAAAAAATAAATAAGTAAAGTAAAAAAAAAAAATTGGGGCCAGAGAGAGAGGTGTCTCAGCCTTTAAGAATATTTGAGAGCCAGGCAGCGGTGGCACACGCCTTTAATCCCAGCACTCGGGAAGCACAGCCAGGCGGATCTCTGTGAGTTCGAGGCCAGCCTGGTCTACAGAGCGAGATCCAGGACAGGCATCAAAACCACACAGACAAACCTTGTCTCAAAAAAACCCCAAAATAACAATAATAATAATAATAATAATAAATTTGAGGTTTTTTTTGTTTTGTTTTGTTTTTTGGTTTTTACGAGACAGGGTTTCCCTGCGCCTTTCCTGGATCTCGCTCTGTAGACCAGGCTGGCCTCGAACTCACAAAGATCCACCTGCCTCTGCCTCCCGAGTGCTGGGATTAAAGGTGTGCGCCACCACCGCCTTGCCAATATTTGAGATTCTTGCAGAGAACCTTCACTCAGTTTCCAGAACCCCCGTGGTGATACAACTATCTTTAACTCCCATTTCAGGGTCTCGGGCACCCTCTTTTGGCCTCCTCAGGTGCCAGACGTGTATCCAGTGCCCATACATACATGCAGGTAAAACACTCATACACATAAAATAAAATAAATAAATCTTTTTTAAAAAATTATTTGAGTGTATGTGAATCACATGCATGCAGGTACACTCTGAGGCCAGAAGAGAGCCTTCGATTCCCCTTGAACTGAAATTACAGGCAGTTGTGAGCTGTGGGGCGTGGGTGCTGGGAAATAAATCCAAGTCCTCTGCAAGAGCATTAAGTACTCTTAACTAGCAAGCCGTCTCTCCAGGCAATGTAGGCGTGTTCTGTTGAGTATGGAAGGCAAACAGAGAAACGAACAACCTAGACTCATTTAAATGTTGGTGCTTAGTGGTGGAGCAAGACTGTAAATTCCAGTACTGAGAAAGGTTTTGACCAAAGGTTTTGAGGTCATCCTTGGCTACGTATCAAATTTGATGTCAGTCTGGGCTACATGAGTCACTGTCTCCAAAATATAAAAATTAAAAAAAAGGCAGGGTATGTGTAGTGTGATCTGAAGAACTCTTACGATCCGGCAGAGTCTTGAAGTTCATGATTAACAAGTGTCAAGTAGGATGGTGACTGGATCCTGGAACAGGAATTTAGTAAACACTAAATGTTAATAGTCTGACCCGTCCCTGGAAATCCTGTCCCTTGGCGCCACCCTGCGTGCAAAAGGAAAAACTCCGCCCAAACTTGGCCCCTTCTCTCTTCTGCTTTCCTCCCAGGAGGTGCGCACCCCTCCCCCTCTCTATCTCTCCCATTCCCTTTCTCTCTCCCCTCTCTCTTACCCCCTACCAAATAAAGCTCTTCACTGAGCGCTGTCTGCAAGGCGATGGCGTCTCTGTCTCTCATCCGCCATGGGGCACCTTGACTCTACCTCCCGCCAGGACCTCTACCTGCCAGGACTTCCAGCATACGATACAATATCATAACACTAAGGAAATTGGATCAATTGAACTCTTCATTCTGCTCCTTCTGTCCGTAATTGTACCAAGCACGCAAATGCCACATGTCACATTGTCACGAATCAGAATCACCTGAGCAACTCCCCTCAGCGTGTCCTGATTGCCTTAAACCATGTGGGAAGACGATTGTGAGTGACGCTTTCTGGTAGCAATTCAGATGGAAAGGGCGTAGCAGATGTAAGATGACTCCCTTGGCCTTCCTTGATGCCGCTGCGGCCAATTCCTTCCCTAATAGCACAGCCAGCGTTTCCAGGCTTCCATTCCAGACCGAGGACCAGAAGTACTTCAGGAACTTTCCACATCTTCCGTGCCAGGTTGGAACTACGGAGACACCCAGCCCCTTGGGCTGAGCAACTCCTCCTGGGTTGACAGCCTCCCAAGCGAGAAAGAGCTACTATCTCCAGTTGCTGAAGCACACGGCCTCATCACATAAACTCTGTTGGGCATCATGTAATCTGTCTATGATCCCAGCTCCAGGAGGTGGAGGCAGGAGAGTCAGAAGGTCCAGGTCATCTTCAGTTGCTGGAGCCAGCTTGTGCTCCATGAAACACTGTTTCAAAAACAAACAAACAAAACCCAGCACCGGACTGCTGATGCCTCTTTCACTATTTCTTAGTCTGTAGTTCACTGAAGGCTCACGGGTAGGTGCCTCTCCTTCCTGAAGTAGACTGAGTCTGTCAAATCCAAGGCCCGAATCTGTTTCGAATTTTAGAAACATGCTTTTACCACCCATCCAGTGAAACTCCTCTCATTGCAGACGAGAACCGCTTTAACTGCCAATCCAACTCAAATTCTAAAAATACCCATCCAGATTCAGCAGCAGGGACACCAGGAATTTCAAATATCACGCTTGCACCCATCTTACCATATTTTGCACGTTCTTCTTTGGTTTTGAGGCAGACTCCTGGGAACCTGAGGAGAAAAGGCTGGCGGTAGAGCCTGACTGAAGCCCCTGGCCAATGGAGAGTCGAAAGTTCCAGCGCAATAAACATTTGCTGTGCAGGTTGCCAACCCAGAAACAAACTTCCTTTTCTAAAGGAGTGTGTACAGGGCTGGCAAGATGGCTCAAGTGAGTAAAAAAGCTTGCTGAATAAGCTTGATGGCCAGAGTTCGATCCCCAGAATCCGCAGGAGGAGAGAACTGACTCCCAAAAGCGATCCTTTCACTTCCACTCTCAAGCTATAGCGTCTGCTAAGTGCTTGTCAGGTATGGTGCCGCACCTCTTGAATCTCAGCCCTCCAGACACACAGCCAGGCAGATCTCTGAGTTCAAGCCCTGTCAGCTCTACATAGCAAGTTGCAGGTCAGCTAGGGCTACACAGTAAAACACTGTCTTAAAAAACAAACAAACAAACAAAAAACTATCAGCTCTCTTTAGGAACTGAGGGTGTAGCTCAGTTGGTAGAGTGCTTGTCTGTTATATGATATTTTGGTTGCATTCTGACAATAAAGTTTGCTTTGAATCAGAGGGTGGAGCTAGCTACCAGCTGACCAAAATTAATCATAGAGGTCTTGGAGGCCTGAGGACAGATAGAGAGACAGGAAGTAGTAGAGCAGGGCTTAGAGAGGGTCTCAGCCCTTTTGGATGGAGGAATGAAAGAGGTAGGAGGTCACTCACTGGCCACTTCTCTGATCATTCAAGTTCTTACCCCGATATCTGACTCCCGAATCTTTATTGATAACGAATAACTAGGGCCTAGAGAGATGGCTCAGCGGCTAAGAGCATCTGGCTGCTCTTCCAGAGGTCCTGAGTTCAAGTCCCAGCAACCACATGGTGGCTCACAACCATCTGTATGAGAACTAGCGCCCTCTTCTGGCCTGCAGGCAAACATGCAGACAGAACAGTATACATAATAAATAAATAAATCTAAAAAGAAAAAAGAATAACTAGATAAACGCATCACTTGTCTTAAATTCATGAAGTCTTGGGTTTGATCTTCAGCACAACATAAAATCTGGCGTGGTGCATGCCTGTAATCCTAGCACTTGGGAGGTAGAGACAGAAGGAGCAGGAGTTCAAGGTCATCCTTGGTTTCACAGTGAGGTTGAGGCCTCTTTGGGTCATATGAGATCCTGTCTCAAAAAAATAAATAAGCTGGGCTGTGGTGGCTCATGCCTTTAATCCCAGCACTTGGGAGGCAGAGCCAGGTGGATCTCTGTGAGTTCGAGGCCAGCCTGGACTACAGAGTGAGTTCCAGGAAAGGCGCAAAGCTACACAGAGAAACCCTGTCTCGAAAAACAAAAAAAACAACAACAATAAATAAATAAATAGATAAATAGATAGATAGATAGATAGATAGATAGATAGATAGATAGATAGATAGATAGATAAAGCTGAGCAGTGGTAGCACATGCCTTTAATCCCAGCACTCCAGAGGCAGAGGCAGGTGAATCTCTGAGTCCAAGGCCAGCTTGGTCTACAGTGTGAGTTCCAGGACAGCCAGGACTACACAGAGAAATCCTGTCTCGAACCCCACCTTACTCCCCAATAAATAGGTAATAAAAATAACTAAAAGAAAACAAAACAAAAACACGGCTGAAGGGATGGTTTCTTGACTAATAGTACTTTCTGCTCTTCAATTCCCAGCACCCACATCAGGTAACTTCCAACCACCTGTAACTCCAGCTTCTGAAGGTCAGACATCTATCTTCCCTGTGGACTCATGCACACAGACAGGTTTTTTTTTTTCTTTTTCTTTTCTTTTTTCTGAGACAGGATCTCACTGTATAGGTCTGGCTGTGCTAGAATTCATCATGTAGACCAGGCTGGCCTCTAACTCAGAGTTTGCCTCTGCCTCCTGAGTGCTGGGATTAAAAGTCTGCCCATTCAACCCGACTCCTGGCTCACAACCATCTGTAATGAGATCTTGTGCTCTCTTCTGGCCTGCAGGCATACATGTAGGCAGAACACTGTATACATAATAAATAAATAAATAAAACTTAAAAAAAGAGAGAGAGAGAGAGACCCTGTGACTACATTTACATTTCTTTATTTAAAACATTAGTTATTTTGTGTGTATCTGAATGCTATGGCACACTTGTGGAGGTCAGAGGACAACTTGCAGGAGTCAGTTCTCTCCTCCTACTATGTGGGTCTCAGGGACCAAATTTGGTGGCAGGTACCTTTCTTTATCTTGCTATCTTGCTGATATTGTGTGTGTGTGTGTGTAGTGGGCTAGTATATGTACGTTTGCATGAGTATGTGCACCTGTGTGCATCTGTGTGTGTGTGTGTGTGTGTGTGTGTGTGTGTGTGTAGTACGCTTGTATATGTGTGTTTGCGTGGGTGTGTACATTTGTGTGTGGATGAATGTGGAAGTCAAGTAGCTTTGGTCAGCAGCAATAAAGCAAGCAAGCGAGAACATCGTGCCTCCATCTCCCAAAAGCTGGGGTTCCAGACCTGTACCACCAAACCTGGCTTCTATCTATCTTCTATGCCTATCAGGTATCTTGCTTGCTTGCTTCTGTTTTTCATTTCTGCTTATCTCTCCTATTGGTTGTGTGTTTCTGGAGAACCAGGCCGCAGCTGGAGGTGGCTGGGCCTGAGGTGTTAGGAGCATGGCGTATTTTCTCCAGTTGCGGCACACTGTATCTTGGTGTCACCTTTTGACATCAGCGCAGTGGTTGAGCCCTCCCAATTTATCAGGACAAGATGGTGGAGACTCAGGGTGGGAGTGTATTCTGTTTGTCCCCAAAACCCACCAGGCCGTGGGGGAGGGGATGGCCAGGATGCTGGCTTCCTGACAGCCCCTGTGGCCTAAATGTGAGCACACAGCTCACAGGAAGTTTCTCAACCTCTGACCTCAGCCGCCTGAGGAGGTGATGAGTGCAACCACGGGAATGAGGAAGCTCTGGGCAGCAACCAAGAGCTTTTGGAGGATGTGTGATAGTCTTCAAGTGGTGACCTCTTTGGGCCTCTGTTTACCCATCTTTTGAATTACACGATTACACTGCTGAGTATACCAACCCAGCTGACAGGCTTCTGTTGTTGTTGTTGTTGTTGGAGACAGGGTTTCTCTGTGTAACCCTTGTTGTCCTAGAACTCCCTCCGTAGACCTCAAACTCAGAGATCACCTGCCTCTGCCTCCCTAGTGCTGCGATTAAAGGTGTGTGTCCCCATTGACTAGCTGGATCTAGGTTTCAAACCCAGGGCCTTATGCCCGCTTAGCAAGTGCCCTACTGCTAAACTGCACTCTTAGCCCCTGGTCTCAAGTAGCCCAGGCTGGCCTGGAATTCGCTGTGTCGCTGAGTATAACCTTGAGATTCAGAAGCTGGCGAGCGTCTACCTCAGAGAACTGGGAGTACAGGTGTGTGCTACCACGCCTGCTTCATGGGATGCTGAGGATTAAACCCAGAGTTTTGTGCATGCTAGGCAAGCACTCAACTGGCTGAATTATAGCCACAGGCATTTTTGTTTTCTGGAAATTTCTTATGTTTGTCAGGCAGCAGTGGCGCAGGCCTTTAATCTCAGTACTCGGAAGTCAGAGGCAGGCAGATCTCTGTGAGTCTGAGGCCAGCCTCGTCTACAGAGCAAGTTCCAGGACAGCCTGGGCTCTTACATAGAGAAACTCTATCTTGAAAAACAAAAGCAAAACAAAAGAAAATTATGTGCCTATGTGTATCTACATGTGTGCATGAGCACCACAGGGCAGGAGGACTCGATTCCAGACAGATTCCCTGGAGCTGGAGCTATAGACAATTGTGAGCCGCCCAACATGGGTGTTGGGAACAGAACTCCGGTCCTCTGCATTTCCCCAGCCCCCTTTTTTAACTTTTTACTTGTTTTTATTTATGTGTATGTGAGTTTACCTGCTTGTCTGTGTACCACATATATACACAGTGCCCACAGAGGCCAGAAGAGGGCATTGGAGTTCTTGGAAGGGTAGTGAACTGCCCAATCAGTGTGGGTGCTGAGAAACAAACCCAGGCCTCTGCAAGAGCAGTAAGTTCTCTTAACTCCTGAGCCATCTCTCCAGCTCTGCAGCTTTTCTTCCTCCTCCTCTTATACAAATTTTGAGGCTACCCTCTTTTATTAATTTTATTTTATGTGATTAGTGCATTCATATCCATGTGAGGGTGTCGGATCCCCTGGAACTGTAGTTATAGACAGTTGTGAGCTGCTATGTGGGTGCTAGGAATTGAACCCAGGTCCTCCGAAAGAGCAGCTAGTGTTCTTAATCCACTGAGCCATCTCTCCAGTCTTGCGATTTGCTTGAGATAAGATTTTGGTATGTAGTTCAGGCTGGACTCAAATTTGAAGTTCTTATGCTATCAGTTCTCAGCTTGATTGAGTGTGAGGGTTTTCCTGCCGAAGACTCTACAGTGCTGGGATTCCAGGCCTGTGTGTACCGCCACATACAGCTAACTTTATCTGCTATGTAAAGTCTTAATCTCTGGACCTTTCTCCAAGCCTCAGTTTTTCTATGTGTACATTAGGAGTGAGTCTCACTTTCTGGCCATTTGCCTGTGAACTGATGACCCTGGAGTGTTAACGGTAAGGTTTTTGTTTTGCAATTTGCTTGTTTGATTTTTTTGTTTGTTTGTTTGTTTTTTTAGACACAGGATTTCTCTGTGTAGCCCTGGCTGTCCTGGAACTAGTGCTGTAGACCAGGCTGGCCTTGAACTCACAGAGATCTGCCTGTCTCCTGAGTGCTGGGATTAAAGGTGTACACTACCACCACCTGACTGACTGTTTGAATTTTGAGACAGGGACTCTCATGTGCCACAGGCTGGCCTTGGACTCATTATGTAGCTAAGGATGACCTTGAACTAACTCCTAATCCTTCTGCTTCCATCCCCCCCCCCCCCCCCCAGCACTGGACTAACAGGAAAGCCACTACACCCAGATTAACAATTTAGCACTTCGTTAAAACTCTAAGTCCGTTTTCACCACATACCACCAAACAGTATAGATTTTACTCTTGATAGGTTCAAGGCCAGTGAGGTGGCTCAGCAGGTCAAGGCACTCACGTGCAGCCAAGTCTTGCAACCTGCGTTTGACCCCTGGACTCACATGGTGGAAAGGAGAGAACTGACTCCTGAAAGATGTCTTCTGACCTCCATGCTTGCACCATTGTGTGAGCACACAAACACAGTAAATAAGTAAAATGATAAGTTTTCTGAACTCTTGCCAGGTGTGGTTGTACATTCCTGGCATCAGGGAGGCAGCTGGAAGCATCAGGGCAAGTTCATGGCCAGCGTGGTCTATGTCTGGAGTTCCAGACAGCAAGCAGGACCACAAAATAAGACCCTGCCTCAGAAACCCAATGAAAAAGTAATAAATCATGTGCACACATGTTGTTGTGTGCTCCAGCCTACCATGCATGGGACATTAGGTTCCCCTCTCTAAAAAAAGGAGGAGGGGCTGGAGAGATGGCTCAGCACTCAAGAGCACTGGCTGCTCTCCCAGAGGACTTGGGCACTGTTCCCAACACCTACATGCCAGCTCACAACTGTCTGTAATTCCAGTTCCAGGGGATCCTTGGCCCTCTTCTAGCCTCCATGGGCATCAGGCACACACATGATGCACAGATATTCACATAGGGAAAACATTCATACACATTAAAAAAAAGAAAGAAAGGAGCCAGGTTTGTGGTTTGCACACTTTTAATCCCAGTACTCAGGACGCAGAAGCAGGAGGATATCTGGGAATTCAAAGCCAACCTGATCTACATATCTAGTTCCAGGCCAGACAGAGCTACATAGTGCAACCCTATCTCAAAAAAAAAAAAGGGCTGGAGAGATGGCTCAGAGGTTAAGAGCACTGGCTGTTCTTCCAGAGGTCCTGAGTTCAATTCCCAGCAACCACATGGTGGCTCACAACCATCTGTAATGAGATCTGGTGCCCTCTTCTGGCATGCAGGGATACATGCAGACAGAACACTGTACACATAATAAATAAACAAAAATTAAAAAAAGCAAAGAACACACACAAACAAAAACAAGATCTCTAACTCCCATTATCCTTGGCCTGAAAGCTAAGTTTCTTTCAAATTGTCCTTACCAGCTTCCTGGAGTTTTCTTTCTTTTAGGGATGTGAGGTAGTAATCAGGCTCTGGGCATGCTAGGAAACTATTTTGCCACTGAGCTACACCCCAGCTCTGACTCACTTTCTGATGACCTATCTCACCCCATCTTCTGATAGCTTCCAGCTGACCCCGAAACCCACCAGACAGCTCAGCAGCATCTCACCTCCTCAACCTGCCGAGTTATGATCTGACCTGCAAAGATGATTTTCCTCCACTGTTGAGACACTCACACTTTTATTTTACATGTCCTCTGGAAGTTCTCAGAGAGTTGTACGGTGTGTAGCTGAGGTAGGGTCTCAGGTAGCCCAGAGCTGGCCTGGAACTTACACGTAGCCCCGGATGGCTTTGGGCGATCTCCCTCTCTCTCTCTCTCTCTCTCTCTCTCTCTCAGTTTTTTTGAGACAGGGTTTCTCTGTGTAGCCTTGGCTGTCCTGGAACTAGATATGTCCAGGCTGAACTTTGAGATCCATCTCTCTGCCTCCTGAGTGCTGGGGTTAATTAAAGTCGACGCACCACCACCGCCTGACTGGCTTCCAGCTCTTAATTCTCCAGACTCTACCTCCCAAGTGTGGGCGTCCAGCTGTGCCATCACTCCAGCTTCAAAGACTTCTGAGAAGCAGTTCTGACACCCTTGTCTTATTGAGAATTTAGTGTTACCACATGGTCAAGGGTCTGGGCTGGATATTTCTAGGTTCCAAAGAGTTGAAAATAACACTGGGTGGTGGTGGCACATGCCATCAATCCCATCACCAGAATCATCAGATGTAACCAAATTCTCATCTTCTGCAAAAGTAGTAAATATATACTCTTAGCCAATGAACCATCTCTCCGGTCATAATAGCTTTTCTGCTGCATGTGTCCCTTCCCATAATGCAACTGCTTTTAATCATATGCAGAATTTTCCCTAAGAGTGCGCTTGAGGATACAGCTTGCTTTACTGCACATGTACCCCAAACCAGTTCAGGTCAGAGCAACGTTCTCATTCTTCCTACCAGAGAACATTGGGCATACAATTGAATTGAAACTGTCTAAATCCAATTGTTTGGGGGGTGGGGCAGAAAAACCTATCCTATTGTTCAGAGAGGGGACGGCCCGGTGCAGATTGGGGGACAGGGAGCCTGATGTTGGTAGGTGTATTATTGAAGAAGGGCAAGTGTGCACAGTACCTACAGGTGAAGGAAGTGGGCTGCCAAGTGCGTTATTACAGGAGAGCGGGGTGCATAACCAAAACCAAACAGGGTCTCAGGCTTCTAGATCATTCCCTGTACTTGACTGCTTCGTCAGCAGTCCCAGCTCCAAATGCCTCAGCAATCAGGAGAGTCGAACCAGAAGCATGAGAAAGAATGTGGGATGAACCTCGTAATGTTGAGCAGGAGAGACCCGAAGTAAACGTGAACAAACTGCCATGCACGGATTTTAAATCAGAGAAGCCTGGAGTATGGGATGGGAAGTTGGGTTCTCTTTATGTTAGACAGCAGTGACTGTGAGTGGGTACAGATGTGGGTCAGGTGGTAGAGTGATTGCCTAACATGCACACAGCCTTGAGTTCAGTCCCCAGCCCTGGATAACCCTGGCATGGTGTAAACCCAGTAGAAGTTCAAGGTCATCCTGAACTACATAGTCAGTTCACAGCCAGGCTCAGTTATATGAGACCTTGTCTCAAAAGACAAACAAGCTAACAAATAGCTGGAGAAAGCCTACAGGAGGCCTCTGCGCAGCTAGTCACCCCTATTATATCTGAAGATTATTTTTTGTTTGTTTGTTTGTTTAAAATTTTTAATTACAGGGAAGTGGGTGCGGTGGGCCATGCCTTTAATCCCAACACTTGGCGGGGGCAGAGGCAGGAGGATCTCTGTGAGTTCAAGGCCAGCTTGGTTTACAAATGGAGTTCCAGGACAGCCAGGACTATCACACAGAGAAACCTTGTCTCTGGGGGTGGGGGGTGAGGGGAATTAATTACAGGGTTCGAGAGATGGCTTCTTGCTTAAGAGCACTGGCTGCTCTTTCATGGGACCTGACTTTGATTCCCAACACCCACGTGGCAGCTCACTCAAGGCTCAAGGGATACCTCTTCTGGCCTCTAGGCTCTGCATGAATGTAGTGCATAGACATGTATGAAGGCATAAATACACCCATACACAAATAAACTTCAAAAAAAATTTAGTGGCATTTATTTATTTAGTGTGTGTATGTGTGTGTGTGTGTGTGTGTGTGTGTGTGTGTGTGTGTGTGTGTACAGACACTCAGTGGCTACAATGGCCTGTGGAGGTATTGGAGGTGTCTTAGTTAGGGTTTCTATTGCTGTGAAGAAACATCATGTTCAAAAGCAAGTTGGGGAGCCGGGCATTGGTGGCGCACGCCTTTAATCCCAGCACTCAGGAGGCAGAGCCAGGTGGATCTCTGTGAGTTCAAGGTCAGCCTGGGCTACCAAGTGAGTTCCAGGAAAAGGCACAAAGCTACACAGAGAAACCCTGTCTCGAAAAACCAAAAAAAAAAAAACCTAGTTGGGGAGGAAAGGGTTTGTTTGGCTTATGCTTCCATCACTGAAGGAAGTCAGGACAGAAATGCAAACAGGTCAGGAACCTGGAGGCAGGAGCTGATGCAGAGGCCATAGAGGGGTGCTGCTTCCTGGCTTGCTCCCCATTACTTGCTCAGCCTGCTTTCTAATTGAACCCAGGATCATCCTAGGGAAGGCTTCACCCACAATGGACTGGGCCCGCCCCCATCAATCACCAGTTTTAAAAAAAATGCCCTACAAGCCAGTCTTATGGAGACTCTTTTTTTTTTTTCTAAACTTTTTTTTTTTTTCTTGGCATTTTGAGGCAGGGTTTCTCTGTGTAGCTTTGCTTCTTTCATGGAACTCACTCTGTAGCCCAGGCTGGCCTCGAACTCACAGAGATCTGCCTGGTTCTGCCTTCCGAGTGCTGGGATTAAAGGCATGCACCACCACCACCCGGCGCCCATGGAGGCACTTTCTTAATTGAGGTTCCCTCCTCTTACATGACTCTAGCCTGTGTCATGTTGGCATAAAATTAGCCAGCACAGGAGGTAGTGCGGAGGACATCAGGTGTCTGTCGGTCCTTGCCTTCCATCTTGCTTGAGACAAGGTCTCTTGTTTGCTGCTGTGCACATCAGACGCATTGGCCTTCAGATTTACCCCCTGCATGTCCAGCTTTATTAAGTTCTGAGAACTTGAACTCAGACTCTCAGGCTTGCACAGAAGCAAGCCCTTTATCCATTCAGCAATCTTTCCAGCTCTAGGGAAGCGTTTGTTTTGTTTTGTGTTTGAGGTAGGATCTCATTGTGTTGTTCAGGCTAATTTTGAATTTGCAATCCTCCTACCAGGATTACAGACATGTGCCTCCACACCCATATAAGATTTTTTTTTTCCAGGCAGAGTCTCACGATGTATCACTCACTGGCTGACCTGGAATTCACTATGTAGATCAGGCTGGTCTCAAAGTCATAGCGATCCACCTGCCTCTGCCTCTCAAGTGCTGGGATTAAAGGTATGCACACCATGTCCTCTCCCAAAATCTCGTGTATCCCAAATTGACCTTGAACTCAGTATTCATTTAAATAAAAAAAACACGATTTATTCATATGTATACAGTGTTCTGTCTGCATGTATGCCTGCAGGCCAGAAGAGGGCGCCAGATCTCATTTACAGATGGATGGTTGTGAGCCACCATGTGGTCACTGGGAAACAAACTCAGAACCTCTGGAAGAGCAGCCAGTGCTCTTAACCACTGAGCCATCTCTCCAGCCCTTGGTTTTGTTTTTTTTTTCAAGACAGGCTTTCTCTGTGTAACAGAATCCTGGCTGTCCTGGAGTTTTGTACCACTATGCACCTAGAAGTCACTATTTAGCTGAGCATGATTTTGAACTTCTGACCCTCCTTCCTCTATCTCAGGAATACTGGGCTTATAGGAGAGTGTATCACCACACCCTTTCCATGCAGTGGTGGGGATGGAGCCAAGGGCTTCACTGGTGCTAGGCAAGCATACTACTAATTGAGCCAACCCCTACCCCTATCCATACCCAACCCTCATGCAAGGTTCTTTTTTTTTTTTTTCCTTTTTTTGAGACAGGATTTCTTCATGTAACAGCCCTGGCATATCCTGGAACTTGATTTGCAGACCAGGCTGGCCTCGAACTCACAGAGATACACCTGCCTCTGTCTTCCAAATGCTGGGATTAAAGGCATGCGCCACAAGGTTCTTGATACATATCCCTGGAAGAGGCCAAGGTAGTGTTCACACACCTTTCTGGAGTGAGGATGACAAGAAGAGAGTGGCTGTTATGTCAAGGAAGCCGGGAAAAGAGAGCAGAAGCTTGCTCAACACGGGTCGTGCTTACAGTCAAGGGCTCCTAGGATTACCTCACACCAACTTCCCCTTCTTCAAAGCAAACACTATTTTTGAGAGGGGCAGGCATCAGAGAAGCAAGTATGATTTCTTGAAGGGTCGTGCCTCTGTCTCGATCTCACTCCTATCCCCCTTGCTCCCTTCTGCCTGTCCATGAGGAGGTGGCAGCATGCTACAGTGCCCACTGCCCCCTCAGAGAAACGTTAGAGCGCCTGGCCCCGCGACTGCATCCCCATGTTGCCCTCTACAGCTAAGGATGTCCTCTGTCGACTGTCCACCTACCTGGAAGAACTCGAGGCTGGGGAACTGAAGAAATTCAAATTATACCTGGGGACTGCAGAGGAACCGGGCCAGGACAAGATCCCCTGGGGACGAATGGAGATGGCTGGTCCTCTGGAAATGGCCCAGCTGATGGTGGCCCATATGGGGACAAGGGAGGCTTGGCTGCTGGCTCTCAGCACCTTTGAGAGGATCCACAGGAAGGACCTGTGGGAGCGAGGACAGAGAGAAGACCTGGTGATGGGTAAGGAGAGGGAGGGAGAGCCCAGCCTGGAATACACTCATTCTCTTGACAATATCTGTGAGCTGGATTCAGATTTCAGCTCAGCGGTCTTTGTCCATGCTATCTTCTGCTTACAAACACCCTCTCTTCTTTTTTAAGCCCTGTGGGTATGTGTGGGTGGGTGTGGGTGTGGATGTGTGTGTGTGCGCGCGCGTAAACACATCACAATTTGCAAAAATCCATTGTCTCCTTCTACCATGTGGGTCCCAGGGATCAAACTCAGGTCCTCAGGCTTGGCCATGTCTCTGACTGTAATCACAATATTTTCACATGTGCACATAATGTATGTTGATCATGCTCACCCCTCATTACTCATCTTGTCTACCTCCCTCTCACTCCTGCTGACCCCTCCCTCTCCCAAATGGTCCTCTTCTTACTTTGATGTTTTTAAAAAGCTATTCATGGCCAGGAAATGGTGGTGAATGCTTTAATCCCAGCACTTGAGAGGCAGAGGCAGGTAGATCCCCGAGTTAGAGGCCAACCCTGTCTACAAAGTGAGTTACAGGGTGGCTAGAGCTACACAGAGAAACCCTGCCTCGAAAAAACAAAAAAAAAAAGCAAAATTATTGTGTATAGTGTATGTATGGCACACATGTGAGTGAGTGCAGTCACTTGAGTGCCACCGCCTATATGTGGAGTCACACGACAGCTCTAGGGGATCCAACACCTCTGGCCTCCGTGGACACCTGCATGTATGGGGTGCATGTAAACTCATGCTGCCTCACACACATACACATAAATGAGAATAATTTTTAAAAGCAAAAGTTATTACTATAGAGCCCTATCTATCTACCTATCTATCCATCCATCTGTTCATTCATATATCTATCCATCTGGACTTTTGAGATACAGTCTTACCATGTAGTCCAGGATGACCTCAAACCCTTGTTGATCCCCTTGCCTCAGTTTCCTGAGTGCTGGGATTACAGGAGCGAGTCACCACAGTAGGCTATTTACTTATTTCTTTAG
Organism: Peromyscus aztecus; assembly: GCA_902168405.1. Lineage (NCBI taxonomy): Eukaryota > Metazoa > Chordata > Mammalia > Rodentia > Cricetidae > Peromyscus > Peromyscus aztecus. Next base: position 14,796 of record CABHPQ010167233.1, on the reverse strand, counting down.
CAGCACTGGGTATTGACCTCAGTTTTTTTTTTTTTTTTTTTTTTTTTTTAGTTTTTTTTTTTCATTATGTATACAGTGTTCTGCCTGCAGGCCAGAAGAGGGCGCCAGATCTCATTACAGATGGTTGTGAACCACCATGTGGGTGCTGGGAATTGAACTCAGGACCTCTGGAAGAGCAGTCAGAGGTCTTAACCGCTGAGCCATCTCTCCAGCCCGACCTCAGTTTTTTTAATGATTTATTTATTTTTATTTTATGTGCATTAGTGTTTTGCCTGCGTGCTTGTCTGTGCAAGGGTGTCTGACCCCCTGGAACTGGTGTTACAGACAGTTGTGAGCTGCCATGTGGGTGTTGGGAATTGAACCCAGGCCTTCTGGAAGAGCAGTCAGTGCTCTTAACCACTGAGCCATTGCTCCAGCCTGATCTCATTTTTTAAAAAAGATTTCTTTAAAATTTTTTTAATTATGTGTATCTGTGTGTTTGTGGGGGTTGGGAGGTGGTATGTTCATGTGGAGGCCAGAAGAGGGTGGATCCCCTAGAGCTGGAGTTATAGGCAGCTGTAAACCATCAGTGTGTGGTCCGGGAACCAAACCTCTGGAAGAGTGTCAAGCACTCCTAACTGCTGAGTCATCTCTTCAGCCCCTTTTTGTTTGGAGGCAGGGTCTTACTCTGTAGTCCAGGCTAGCCTGGAACTCATGGGGAACCTCCCATCATGGCCTCCTGAGCACTGGGATTACAGGGATGAGCCAGTGTGCTAGTCACATCTGTAAAGCCTAGTGTAACAGCTGGGCTGGGCTGGCAGCTGTTTAACATCCCTACAGAGGGAAAACTATTTTTAATATAATGTCACTTCATTGTAATGAACTCACAAATAAAAACTCACAGCTGGTTCAAAGAAGCCTCTCAAACACTTGCCCAATCCTGAACTCTATACATCTCAGTGACATTCTGTGCATTAGTTAGAATGGCCATTCCGAAGCCCTGGAGCTTTGCTTCGGGTTTATACTTTTCACTACCAACTACATTCTAATGTACTTATCCACCACCAAAAAGAAACACTGTGACAGAGTTGAAACCAGGAAAACAATGAGCTTTGTCTTCTCTTCCTGAGTCATGAGTTCTTCTTCCTGCATCTGTCCTTCCCCGTCATCTGATACTAACCTCTTGGTCTCCGAGACTTTCTATATGTTACACTATCCCCATATTTACAGCTGTTACACACAGAGACACACACACATAGATGCATACATTATGAACTAGGACCCACATATGAAGGAGAACATACAAGGTTTTTCTTTCTGATATCTAAATAAATTGATTATTATACATTATATTCCACCAGTTTTCCTGAAATTTTCATGGTTTCCATTTTATATCCATATCAGATTTCCACTACCCATTTATCTGTTCATGGACATCTAGGTTGGTTCCATTTCCTTGCTATAGTGAACAGAGCAGCAATAAACATGGAGTGTGACTATCTCCATGGCAGGTTATGGAGTTCTCGGGATACATGCCCAGGAGTGGAACAGCTGGGTTATATGATAGTTCTATGTTTAATTGTTTGAGGAGCATCCACAATGCTTTTCAATGGCTGTGTTGATTTGCACTCGCTCCAGCAGCAAATAAAGGACACCTCTCTCCCCATCCTCTCCAGCATTTGCTGTCACATTTGTTGATGACAGCCATTCTGACTGGGGTAAAGTGGTATATCTCTAAACAGTTTTAGGGCTGGAGAGATGGCGCAGTGGTTGAGAGCACCAGCTTCTCTTCCAGAGGACCAGGGTTCAACTCCCAGCACCTACATGGCAGCTCACAACTGTCTGTAACTCCTGTTCCAGGGGATCAGACACCCTTGAGTAGACACACACACACAAGCAAAACACCAATGCACATAAAACTAAATCATTTTTAAAAAAGTTTTCTGCTGGGTGGTAGTGGCGCACACCTTTAATCCCAGCACTTAGGAGGCAGAGGCAGGTGGATCTCTGAGTTCAAAGTCAGCCTGGTCAACAACAGAGTGAATTCTAGAACAGCCAGAGCTATACAGAAAAACCCTGATTCAAAACCAAAAAAATTTAATATGCTTCTCTCTGATTACTAGGGATATTGAACACTTTTAAAAATAGTTATTGGCCATTTGTGTTCGTACTTTTGTGAACTGTCTGTTCATTTCATTAGAGCAGTGGTCCTCAACCTTCCTAATGCTGCAACCCTTTAATACAGCTCATGTTCTGGTGACCCCCCAACCATAATATTATTTTCATTTTACTTCATAACTGTAGTTTTGATACTCTTATGAATCAGAACATAAATATCTGTATTTTCTGATGGTCTAGGGTAACCTCTGTGAAAGGGTCATCTGACTCCCAAAGGGGTCGAGACCCACATGTTGAGAACTATTGCATTGGACTTTTTTTTTTTTTTTTGGTTTTTCGAGACAAGGTTTCTCTGTGTAGCTTTGTGCCTTTCCTGGATCTCCCTCTGTAGTCCAGGCTGGCCTTGAACTCACAGAAATCCGCCTGCCTCTGCCTCTGGAGTGCTAGGATTAAAGGCGTGCGCCACCACCGCCCGGCCGGACCTTTTTATTTTTAACCACACACACACACACACACACACACACACACACACACACACACACATCATATATAGACACAATGACAACAGCAATAATAAAACAAGAGTTTCTTCTGATATCAAGGCACACACACCTACAATCCCAGCACTTTGAGAAACTGAGAGGTGAGAAGCACAGCAAGCTGAAAGTCAGCCTGGACAGCACAGCAAAACCTGTCCCCCAAACCAAACATGTGGGCTGGTGAGATGGCTCAGAGGATAAAGGCTCCTGCCACCAAACCTGATGACCTGAGTTTCATCCTCAAAACCCACATTGTGAAAGGAGACAACTGACTCCCATGGTTGTCCTCTGACCTTCACACACTCCCTGAGGTATGCATACCTCACCCCCACAAAGTGAAAAAAAACCAATGTAATAAAACTATATATATGTTCATATGTACATATATATATACATATATATATGTCAAGCTGGGTGTGTTGTGTGTTGGTGTCTACCTTTAATCCTGGCACTTGAGAGAGAAGGGCAGACAGATCTCTGTGAGTTTAAGGCTAGCCCAGTCCATACAGCAAGTTCCAGCCCAGTCAAGGCTACAAATGGGACCCTGTCTCAAAAAAAAAAGAAAAAATTTAAATTATATGTCTGTATATGAAGAAAAGTATCTTTTACATATATAAAAGATTTGCTTATTTACCTTTTTGTTATATTTATTTATTTGTATGTGTGAGGGTTCGAGACAGGGTCTTTTGTGCTCCAGGCTGGCCTTGAAATCCCTATGTAACCTACCAAGGATGGCTTGAAATCCTGAATCTTCTGTCCCTACCTAAGTGCTGGAATTCTCTCTCTCTCTCCCTCTCTCTCTCTCTCTCCATATATATATATATATATATATATATATGAAAATTATTTATTAGATACCCCCCAAAATATTTTTTTTTCTAGACAGGGTTTCTCTGTGTCTTGTCCTGGTACTTGTCCTGGATCTCTCTCTGTAGACCAGACTGACCTTGAACTCACAGAGATCCACCTGGCTCTGCCTCCTGAGTGCTAAGATTAAAGGCGTGCGCCACCGCTGCCCAGCCCCCCCCCCCCCCCAAATATCTCACCCTAGACACAGTTCCATTTCTTCACCCTGCCTGGCTTTGGACCCGTCTCTCATCACCCGGTGTGGGAAACTATACTGCTGATTTTTCATATATTGCTCTGCCCGCACCATCGACTGTCCATTTCCTACACAGCACAGTGAGGAGAGCGCCGGACATTCTGGCGTGGGTGAGCAGGAGCTTCAAAGGCATCGGACGTAACAACAGCTGATATCAGGGCTGGAGGTGTAGCTCAGGGGTAAAGTGCTTGCCCAGCACACTCAAGAGCCTGGATTTGATGCTGCCCAGTAATAAAAAAAGGAAGAATGAAATGTAGTGCTGAGTGCTAACTGACCTCCCAAAATGTCTCTTCCAGTCACTCCGAATAATGGCGCACACTCCCTTGAGAACCAGTCAGCTTGCCTTCTGGATGTCTCTGCTAGTGCTCCAAGGAAAGGTGAGCTATGAGCCCTGTACCTAGTAGGATGTACTAGCTGCATATAAGCAATTACCTTGCTGAAGGCAGGTGAAACAGAAACAGTATTATATTATATACATATATAATAAAAAAACACATACATACACACATATATTTATATATTACACGTGAGTGTGTGTGTGTGTGTGTGTTTTGACAGGGTCTCTCTACACAGCCCTGGCTCTGGCTGTTCTGGAACTCACTATGTAGTTTGAATGCACAGAGATCCAACTGCCTCTACCTCCTGAGTGCTGGGACTAAAGGTGTGCACCACTACACACAGCCAGAAACAGTATTTAATGTTGGCATATGGCAAAGAGTCGTGGGTGAATAGCTGCAGAGTTTATGTGGGAGATAAACGACATCAAAGACTTCGATTCTTTTAAAATTGTTTACACTTTAAAAATATCTACTTGGGGCTGGAGAGATGGCTCAGAGGTTAAGAGCACTGACTGCTCTTCCAGAGGTTCTGAGTTCAATTCCCAGCAACCACATGGTGGGCTCACAACCACCTGTAATGAGATCTGGTGCCCTCTTCTGGCCTGCAGGAGTACATGATGTATACATAATAAATAAATAAATCTTTAAAAAAAAAATATCTACTTGTTTTTATTTTATATGTATGAGTGTTTGTCTGCATGTGCAACACCTTCATGCCTGATGAGCCAGAAGAAGGCCTTGGATCTCCTGGAACTGGAGTTATAGGTGGTTGTGAGCTACCGTGTAGGTGCTAGGATCCCAACCTGGGTCCTCTGCAAGCCATTTCTCCAGTACCTTAAAAAAAAAAAAAAATTAAACTTATCTTGGGTGCATGGTGGTGGGGAGCGTGCCATGGTGCACATGTGAAGGTCAGAGGACAATTTGAAGGAATCAATTGAGTCCTGGGGAATTGAAATCAGGTTGTTAAGCTTGGTGGCAAGCACCATCACTGGCTGAGGCATCTCATCCCAACTTTGTTTCTGTTGATTCAATCAACTGTTCTCTCTATGTCTGCCATTTGGTGCGCCGCCACCGCCCGGCTCATGAACTTCTTGATCCTAGTGGCATTAGCTCCTGGAGTCTTATGAGCCTCTCTCCAGGAAGACATGTTTCAAGGCAGAAAAATCAACCACTAGAGTCTTGTGAGCCTCTCTAGTGGAAGATGTGATTCAAGTCAGAGGAATCAATCGCTGCACAACAGATGCAAGGCGTCTATACTCGCACACCTGAATACCTGGGCGTCCCAGGAGAAGGGTTGTCAGACTGCTCCTAGACAACAGTTCTGAGGACCTGGTGGGACAAGTAGAAAGTTAGACCATGCCGGGCGGTGGTGGCGCACGCTTTTAATCCCAGCACTCGGGAGGCAGAGCCAGGTGGATCTCTGTGAGTTCAAGGACACCCTGGGCTACAGAGTGAGTCCCAGGAAAGGCGCAAAGCTACACAGAGAAACCTTGTCTCCAAAAACAAAACAAACAAAAAAAAAAAAAAAAAAAAAGAAAGAAAGAAAGAAAATTAGACCATGTTTGCCAGTAACTGAACTCATTGTAAATTGCAGATGGCATCTGGGACTGGTGGCTTACACCAGTATTCCCAGGGCTGAGGGGGTGGGGAGGGATCAACAAAAGTTAGAAAGAAAGAAAGAGAGAAAGAAAAGCAGAGTGAGCCAGGTGGTGGTGGCACACATCTTTAATCCCAGCACTTGGGAGGTAGAGCCAGGCCGATCTCTGTGAGTTCAAGGCCAGCCTGGTCTACAGAGTGAGATCCAGGACAGCAAGGTCTGTTACACAGAGAAACTCTGTCTCGAAACTTCCCACCAAAAAAAGGGAAAGAAAAGCAGAATGGTTCAAGCCTGTAGTTCTCAGAACTTGGGAAGTAGAAGCAACAGGATCGGTAGTTTAAGGTTGTTCTTGGCTACACAGCTAGTTTGAGGCCAGTCTGAACAATATAAAACCCTATCTCAAACAAACAAACAACAAAAAGTGGAGGGGCATGGGGCATGCCGCTCAGTTGTTTGAATGCTTGCCTTAGCATCCTTCAGGTCGCTGGTTCAGTCCCCAGCACTGTATAAACTGGATGTGGTGGTGCACGCCTGGAATCCCAGCACATGTGAGGTAGAGACGGGAATCATGATCTAAAGTCATCTTAGAGTATATAGTAAGTTTGAAGTCAGCCTGGTCTACACGAGACCCTGTTTCAAGAAAAAAAAAAGTTTGGGGTCAGAAAAATGGCTCAGTGGTTAAGAACATTTACTGTTCTATCAGGTGACTAGAAGTTGGATCCCCGCACCCATATCAAGCCGCTCCCAACAGCCTTTAACTCAAGTGCCAGGCCATTCAACACCCTTTTCTGGCCTTTGTGGCACTGGAATTTATATGCATATACCCACACATATACACATATTTCAAAACTAAAAATAGGGGGTGGAGAGATGGATTCAGCAGTTAAGAGCACCGGTTGCCTTCCAGAGGACCCGAGTTCGATTCTCAGCACCCACATGGCAAGCCTGTAACGTCAGTCCCAGGGGATCCAGTGCCTTCCTCTGGCCTCTGCAAGCACAAGCATATGTGAGGTTCATGGACATACATATAAAAAGAAGCCACCCATGCATATTCTAAAAATTAAACTAAATTAAAAGTGAATCTTTTTCAAAAAGTTGCTAATGGATGTTTTACTGACCTTCCCTTTCTCTCTACTAGATCCCCAGGCAACCTACAAAGACTATGTCCGCAGGAAATTCCGGCTAATGGAAGACCGCAATGCGCGACTAGGTGAATGCGTTAACCTGAGTCACCGTTACACCCGGCCTCTATTAGTAAAGGAACACTCAAATCCTGTCTGGGCACAGCAGAAGCTTCTGGATACAGGATGGGGATATGCCAGAACCAGGGGCCACCAGGCTAGCCCTATCCAAATGGAGACCCTCTTTGAGCCAGACGAAGAGCGCCCTGAGCCACCAGGCACAGTGGTGTTACAAGGGGCCGCAGGGATGGGGAAGTCCATGCTGGCCCACAAAGTGATGTTGGACTGGGCCGACGGGAGGCTCTTCCAAGGTCGGTTCGATTATGTCTTCTACATCAGCTGCAGGGAGCTGAACAGAAGCCATGTCCAGTGCAGCGCACGCGACCTCATCTCCAGCTGCTGGCCCGAGCCGAGTGCACCCCTCCAGGACCTCATCCGGGCTCCCGATCGCCTCCTAGTCATCATTGATGGCTTCGATGAGCTGCATCCTTCTTTCCATGATGCTCAGGGTCCCTGGTGTCTCTGCTGGGAGGAGAAACGACCCACAGAACTCCTCCTCGGCAGCCTGATTCGGAGGTCGCTTCTGCCCGGACTCTCTTTGCTCATCACCACACGACCCTGTGCTCTGGAGAAGCTGCATGGCTTGCTGGAACACCCCAGGCACGTGGAGATCCTGGGCTTCTCCGAGGCAGAGAGGAAGGAGTACTTCTACAAGTATTTTCATAACACTGGGCAAGCGAAGCAAGTGTTCAGCTTCATGATGGACAACGAACCCCTCTTCACCATGTGTTTTGTACCCATGCTGTCCTGGGTGGTCTGCACCTGCCTCAAGCAGCAGCTGGAAAGCGGGGAGCTTTTAAGACAAACATCTAGGACCACCACGGCAGTTTACATGTTCTACCTTCTGAGTCTGATGCAGCCCAAGCCAGGGACCCCAACCTTCAAAGTCCCAGCCAGCCAGAGAGGCCTGGTCTCTCTGGCTGCAGAGGGCCTCTGGAATCAGAAGATCCTATTTGAGGAACAGGACCTTGGTAAGCACGGCCTAGATGGAGCGGATGTCTCCACCTTCCTCAACGTGAATATCTTCCAGAAGGACATCAAGTGTGAGAAATTCTACAGCTTCATCCACCTGAGTTTCCAGGAATTCTTCGCAGCCATGTACTGTGCCCTGCATGGCAGAGAGACAGTGAGGAGAGCGTTGGCTGAGTACGGCTTCTCGGAAAGGAACTTCTTGGCCCTCACGGTCCGTTTCCTGTTCGGCCTCCTCAATGAGGAGATGAGATGTTACCTGGAGAAGAATCTGGGCTGGACCATCTCCCCTCAGATCAAGGAGGAAGTGTTGGCGTGGATCCGAGACAAAGCTCACAGTGAAGGATCCACCCTGCAGCGTGGCTCCCTAGAGCTCCTCAGCTGCTTGTATGAGATCCAGGAGGAAGACTTCATCCAGCAGGCCCTGAGCCACTTTCAAGTGGTGGTGGTCAGCAATATCGCAACCAAGATGGAGCACATGGTATGCTCCTTCTGCGTGAGGTACTGCAGGAGCGCGATGGTGATTCATTTGTACGGGAGTATCTACAGTGCAGGCGCAGAGGACAACCCGCCAGCACCTTCAGGAGCCCCGCCTCCATCCGAACACTTGTAAGTACCCTTGGGGAAGAGTGTTATGATTTCATGCCTTTGACGGCGATCTGGCGAGGGGCAGGAGCTTTTGTTTTGCTTGGAGATTTAAAAAAAAAAAAAAAGATTTTATTAGGCGTGATGGTACGTGCCTTTAATCTTAGCACTTAGGAGGCAGACCTTGTGAGTTCAAGGCCAGCCTGGTCTTTAAAGAGAGTTTCAGGACAGCCAGGGCTCTTACACAGAGGAACCCTGTCTCGGAAAACAACAACAAAATCAATCATTTAGGGAGCTGGAGAGATGACTCAGCAGTTAAGAGCACTGACTACTCTTCCAGAGGACCCAAGTTCAATTCCCAGCACCCATATAGCAGCTCACAGATGTTTGTCACTCCAGGATCCAACATCCTCACACAGGCATACATGCAGGCAAAACACCAATACGCCAAAAAATAAAAATGAATAAAAGGATTTTATTTATTTATTTATTTATTTATTTATTTATTTATTTATTTATTT
>CABHPQ010167232.1:0-64569 GCA_902168405.1 Peromyscus aztecus | reverse complement strand
TATATATATATATATATATATATATATATATACTGTTAAAATGAAGACGCTTCAAGGCTCAGGAATTGTGGTCTTCCACTGAGAAGTCCTTTTTGATTAGATTTTTTTCTACTTATTTTGCAAAAAGAAAGTGCAATGTATATATATATGTAATGTTTAATGGTACAGTGTCTGTCAGGAATTGTGGTCTTCCACTGAGAAGTTCTTTTTGATTAGATTTTTTTCTACTTATTTTGCAAAAAGAAAGTGCAATATATATATGGGTAATGTTTAATGGTACAGTGTCTGTCAGAATGAAAATGACATTCATGTTTATCCTAGAAGAAAACAAATATATTATCACAAGTGTCTGTTAATTGAAGCAAAAGAAAAAAATAAGCAGATGTTAATTCTATCAAATTGTATGGGCTAATTATCCTCCAACTTTGAGTAAGTGCAAAGGTCAAAAGGCTAATGTGTAGCTTAATCAGAAAATTATGTAAATTAGTCCAAATCAAGCATATCATATAACCCCATCATCAGTGAAATACGTGCTTTGCTGGGAAATCAAGTGAAACCTCCAGTCCTTTGACCAGTAAAGGAAGAGAGGGAAAGCCTGAAACAGGTGAAGGCTGTGTCGTCAGGAAGTTGATTTTAAGGAGGTGAAAGCATGGCACTGAGAAACGGGAACAGACTCCAGCAATTCGCGAGAGTGATTTCAGCAAAGTCGCTAACACGTAAGCACCAGGAAGGCAGAGTCTGGGTTGGTTCATCTACCCCTACTACCCAGCACATAGTAGGTCTTCAACACATCTCCTTGAATGGATAGTTAATGAATTGCCAGAACAAAAACATGTGCAAACATGGCAAGGTTAAGTTCAACAAATACAGCTACAGGTCACTACTTACATCTTTCTTCCTGAAGTAATTTTGTATCCATGACCCTAATAACCTCATCTTGAGCACAAATATAAACAAAAAAAATGCACTGAAACAGAATTTAATTTTCTAAACCCAACAACAATACCTTCTTTGTGTTCACATGAATCTCTACAGTGATGCCAACTTGCTCTTAACTCTCCTAACATTAAATATTCCTGAATTTTTCGGCACTTTCCCTTACTGCTCAAACCTCACCCAAGCCTTTAAAAATGTCACCTTCAAGTCGGACGTGTTACCACACACTGTTAATTCCAGCTCTCAGGAGTCAAGGCCAGGGTGGATGTCTGTGAATTCAAGGCCAGCTTGGTCTAACATCCCAGGTGAGTCAGGGCTACATAGTAGGACCCTGTCTCGAAAGAAACTTTTTTACCAAGTAGGAACATGGCACACTTAAAAATTTTTAATTAGAATTAAATTTAATTAGTATTAGAATTACTCACCATATTCTAGAACAAATTCAAAGCAACTTACGAAATAATAGATACTATGAGGAAAACAGTACATTATTTAAAAACAGTATAAGTACACTATTTGAGAGGCTGTGGATATAGTTCAGTTGGTGGGGTGATTGCTTAGGATGCATGAGGCCCTGGGTTTGATCCTCAGCACTGCATAAACAAAACATGATAATGCACACTGGAGAGACGGAGGCAGGAGGATCAGAAGTTCAAGGTCACCTTCATCTTAGAGAGAGACTGAGCCAAGTTGTGCCAGACCCCATCTCAAACCAAATAATTTTTAATAAAAAGTGACAGGCCAGGCGGTGGATGCCTTTAATCCAGCACTTGGGAGGCAGAGGCAAATGGAACTCTGTGAGTTCAAGGTCTACAAAGTGAGTTCCAGGACAGCCAGGGCCACACACACACACACACACACACACACACACACACACACACACACACCTATAAAAGATATGAAGAAAGTTGGGATGAAGCTACCACCCAAAATGCGAACTATGATGATTTTGCCCATTTTGCAGCAAGCCACGTATTATCAAGAACCCTCGCCATCGAGACAAAAAGGCAGGCACAAGTCACATGACCCTGACTCTAAAACCAAACCAATTAACCCGGCCAGGAAAGCAGCACATTCTCGGTACTGAGGACAGAGAGGAAAGTCTCTCATCATTTCTGACAGTGTGGGCCGTGGCTAATGTTATAGAGAATACTCTCGAAGCATCTTTCCAGTCAACAGCTACCCTGAGTACCACGCAGGCTTTTAAGGTGGCCTTCACTACTAGGGGGTTCAATAAGGCGGTGGGGGATGGGGACTGAAGGGAGTGATGGCCCAGGCGCCATCAGAACCGGTCTGACTTAATCCAGAAATTGATTTTCGGTGTGGTTAGAGGAGTAGAAGAGCCACACACCCTACAGCCAGTCTCCACAGATGCTGCTTTATTAGCATTTGGTAAGAACGAAAAGGTGTGTGTTCAGAAGTCTGTCTCTTCGGAAACAGACTTGAAGCGCAGAACCACATGCAGGACCAGCACACAGCTCGTGGGGCAGCACTTCCATGACACTGTGAAAGGGTGTGTGCAAGCTATGAAGAATTTTAAGATGGTAACAATGGAACAGAGCCGTGTGTGTGTGTGTGTGTGTGTGTGTGTGTGTGTGTGTGTGTGTGTTTATATGTGTACGAGAGGGTTGTGCCTCTGAGTGTGCATGTGTGTGTGTTTATATGTGTCTGAGAGTATATTGTGTCTGTGTGTATGTGTGTACATTTCTGTGTGTATGTGAGTGTATTGCTTGTGTGTATATATGTGTATGTGTGTATGAATGTGTCTGTGTTTATATGTGTATAAGAGTATTGTACCTATGTGCGAGTGTGTGTATGTGTGTATGTGAGTATATTGCATGTGTGTATAAGTGTGTGTGCATGTGTATCTGTGTGTTTATACGTATATGAGAGTCTATTGTGTGTGTACATGAATGTGTGTGTGTATGTGTGTGTCTGTTTATGTAAGTATGAGAGTATATTGTGCCTGTGTGTGAGTGTGTATGTTTATGTGTGTATGTGAGTCTGAGTCTGTTGGAATGGGTGACTTCACAGATGATACACCCATGAAAGTGCTCCTTACCGGGGTCTTTACCAGCCAGACAGATGTTTTTTAAGGTGCTCTTGTCTGGGATGGAAAGATAAACTCCTTCTCATGAAGAAAAACTCAGATTGTCCCTGTCTAACAAACAGGTAAGCGCTCATGGCACCAGAGCTCAGTCCCACAGTACAAACTGGAAACCTAGCAGTTATAGAAATAGATATCATCAAATGCTCACTTTCACAATGAAGATCAAATAAGGTGCTAAACCTGGGACCCCAATCAAAGTCTATCAAATTCATAACGTTCTCCCCACACATAGTGCCTATTCTCAGAATCAAGGCCTGAGAGATCAGCCACACTACAGCCCCCAATCTATCTAGCTCAACACCACACACACACACACACACACACACACACACACACACACACACACACACTATAACATAGAATATAACAGCTGTGCTCAGTGCAGAACTCAATGTAATATAAAATAAGTAAATGAAGTCCAACAGCATCAAGCAAAATAAGTTAAAAAATGAGTGTCATTATCCCTAACATAAGGAATCCACTCCTAAATAAAATGCAGTATTATGGGGGGGGGGGGGTGGGCAGCACTCTCTGAGGTGAAAAAAGATATCCCTGAACAGGTTGCAGCTTGAAAGCAGAAGGAGCCATCCCTGGAGGGACTCGGCTCTTCTGAGGCAGTGATGTCTATGAATAAAACAATCAAGATTAATATTGCATTGCCTTTCCTCCCATAATGAAATAAAAGGCCCCTAGTTGCCCCGAACGACCACAGGGAAGGAAACACAACAAGAGATGAAGACGGTGAATGACTCGAGGAAAATCTTGAACGTATAGTTCAAAATGGCACAGAAGGGCAGGGGTGTCAACAAGGAATTCTTGACATATTTTCTCCCTGTCCTTGAGAGCACAGTTAGAGATGTAACACCGAACTTTGTGTTTTTCCTCCCAGGCACTACAGGAAATCACCGAAGTAATGAACAGAACAACCAGCCCACCACACTGCGTAGTAACGGGTGGGAGGGACCAGGCCTTTTGTCCAAATATTGTTTCTTTCACATCAGAACTAACCACACAATACTTAAGTTTCACTTTATGTACAGGGGAAGCAGCACTGGTACCATCAGGCCGGGTGTCAGGAGTGAAGTTCCTTGACAGGACACGAGCTTACTAACGACCATTTGATTTGATTTTGTCACGTCTTCCCCAACAAACTTGAACAAACATGGGAAGGAATGAACAGAGTGAAAAGACAGAGCCAGTTAGGTTAAGTGAGTTGCCGATAATCCACATAAACAGGTGTGAACTTCCAAATAAAAATCAATAAGACACTATTTGAGTGATAAAGTTTCCTGCATTAACTCTATAAAAATTAATACATAAAATATCTCTGTATATAGTTCACCTCTTTCCCCAAATGATACGAGGCAGGATGGAAGATAAACTAAACCAACAAAATAAACTTTTAATGGGAAGTTCTAATGGGAGGAGAAAAGTAAATAGTCAAAACACAATGAGTCAAGTCACGTGACTGTGAGTGACGGAAAAGGCAAACGACAATCACGCTGATAAATGAGAGGAAAGTATAATAAGCCTCAGAGCTCGCTTCGCTCTGAGAAGAGGAAACCCAGAGCTTTCCCAAGGGAGATAAAGCCGGTCCTAGAACCAACCCTCCCCATGTGAGGAGAAAACAGATCACTCAAGAGATGGTAGACAGCACCTTACAATTCCAGAGCAAACGTAGAGCGTTTGAAATGGTGGCACCTGAGAGGAATAAGCAGCACTTAAAGGCGTCACACACCTAAAACAAAGAAGTAAAGCCAATCCTAAAAACCCTGATCTGAGGACAGAACCTCTGGTCTATGGTGATACTGTGTCCCCCAATATATTGTGCACCCTAACAAACATATCTAGGGTCAGAGAACAGAACAGCCACTAGATATAGAGGCCAGAAAATGGTGGCACACACACCTTTAATCCTAGCCTTCTGGAGGCAGAGATCCATGAGGATCTCTGTGAGTTCAAAGTCACACTGGAAACAGCCAGGCATGGTAACTCACGCCTTTAATCCCAGGAAGTGATGGCAGGAAGCAGAAAGGTATATGAGATGTGAGGACCAGAAACTAGAGGCTTTTTAGGCTCTGTTCAGCTTTTAGGCTTTTAGCAGCAGTTCAGCTGAGATTCATTCCAGATGAGGACTCAGAGGCTTCCAGTTTGAGAAAACAGGATTGGCTGAGAATTGGCGAGGTGAGGTTAGCTGTGGCCTGTTCTGTCTCTCTGATCTTTCAGCGTTCAACCCAATACCTGGCTCTGGGTTTGTTTTTTATTAATAAGACCTTCTAACAATTGGTGCTACGCTGGTCCAGTTAGCTTTCTGTCACTGTGATAAAACACTGACCAACTTAGGGACGGGAGGAATTTCTTCAGTTTATACTTCTTGGTCACAGTTCACCTTTAAAGAAAATCAGGGCAGGACCTTGAGCAGGGACATGGGAGGAATGCCACCTCTTGGTCTGCATGCAGATTCCCTTTCAGCTACCTTTTTTATACCTTTCTGAACTACCTGCCCAGAGGTGGTACTACCCACAGTAGACTGGTCCCTCTCACATCAATCAACAACCAAGAAAATGCTACACAGACATGCCTACGGGACAGTCTGAAGGAGTTCCTCACACAGTCGAAGTTCCCTCTTTCAGAAGACTCCAGTTCATGTCATGTGGTCAAAAAATAACCTGCACAACCTGGATCTAAAAATAAGCATACAGAATTAGATGTTGACAGAGGAGATAATCTAATCCTGTATGGATTTTGATGAGCTATTCCTGTCTGCTTTAGAAAGAATACTGTAACAGTCAAAATAACAATGACAATGTAAATAAACACACATTTATAAGTATTCACTGTGTATCTGGTTCTGGGATGGGTCCTTTTCCTCTGTCCAGGAAACTTAATACACAGCAAAGCTAATAAATCTTACTGGTATCTTAGTCCAGTGCCTTTCCACCTCCTGACTCACTTCACTCCTGCTGTGACTCAGTGGACCCAAGGACTCAGATACATTGCTCAGAAGAAAGGTGAGAAAAAGTCTTGATAGCATGCTTAGAAAAATTGATAGTTCCTAGCCTTAATATTCTAGAGCTCTTTCCCTCAGTCATGTCCAGAAGCCATCTAGGCAAAACACTCAAACCTTTTTTAAAAAGTAAATAAATAAAATGGTAAAATATGGAAGAAATTTCTCAGAGGAGGAATTGGATTTCAGAATGACTTTTATTAACAAAATACACTTGAGAACATGGATCCAGCTTACACGTGGACATAATCGGGGGGTTGGCGTTACATCGCCAGCAAGGCTGAGGAGGAAAGGTTGACTGACTTCGGCTGCCTCTTATAAATGCAGCTGCTCAATACTTTCTCATCATGCTTATTCTAGTGTCCTTGAGAGGGCTTTATTGGACTGCCAATTATGCTATTCCACATTACAGTCTGAACTACACAGCAGAAAGATACTCTAGCCAGGCCAACCACATACCACATGCCTAGAGGACCAGGGGCCTGACCACAAAACAGGAAAGTGACCTCAAGAGGACAACAGGACCCTCTCTTGATTGGGCTGAGAGTAGACATTGGGGAAAGGCTGTCCTTATTCTACTAGACTGCAGAACAGCCTCATGAGGCTTTCCAGGAGCCACCCCCGCTACAGAGAAAAAGTCCTGTGTTAGACGGTTCTACCAGCCTTCAGAGTGGAAGAGAAACCAGAAGATAATGCACCAAGGTGCCAGGACCTTGCTGTGTAGCAACTGCAGCATTTCCAGAAAATGGAATCAATATTTTATCTCCTTCCATTTCATATAAGTGGATATGGGATTAATCTCTCTCACAGTATTGATCCCATGGATGAACCAAAAGTGGACTGGCTCCAGAGTTACCTAATCACAACACCCTAAGTTAGGAGTATCAGCAATCTTACCCCGACTTTGTCTCACAATATGATTGCAAATCAATGTTTGTATACTGGTTAAAGCTCTGCTTATGTACCAACTACAGACATACTATACACACAAAAAATTAAGAATTCAAATGTCACAGATGATAATGGAGTTCTACGATCCTGACTTGGATGCTGCCCTCTTCATCCCTCCTCTTCCTCACCTCACACTCCCCAGTAGTAATTTTCTGTAGCTGTGCAACTATTGTCTCCTCTGTGTGAAAGACGTCACAGCTCGTAAGTCTGGGCTTTGTGGATTATAGGATTTTAAGACAACTAGAAAATGTAAACTCTGAACTATAAGTCTTGATGCGTCTGATTATCAGACTACTGGGTATTGGCACTGTTCAACTCTGAGCTCTACTGGGATGTGAAATTACACCCAGTGAGTATGGAGATGAAATACAGTGCTCTGGACATGCACACAGCACGGGGTTGGAGAAGGCTGGAGAGCTTGGGATGATACCAGGTCTACTTCACGCCCTTATTAACTGCAGAATAAGAAGAGTGAAAACTTTTCTTGTTCTATATAGCTAAAATGGCTGCCAACTGCCACTACAGTAAACAACTATTACTTAATAACACATACTAGACATTTTCCAATGCTAATTAACAAACAACAGAAACTCTTCTCCCTAAATGAGTTTTGATATTGTTAACCCATAAAATTATCACCATATATTAATTCCACGCAGTCCATAGATGCAAAAATAGATTTAAGAGTCCCCTCAGTTCTGTTCACTCTCTCCAAATTTAACTGCTAATGAAGTTTTGTTATGTGTCATAGATAGATATAGACAGACAGATGACAGATTATAAAATATAGATAGATTATAAAAGATAGATGATATAGGATTAGATAGATGATTGATATAGATGATAGATAGATAGATAGATAGATAAATAGATAGATAGACGGATGGATGACAGATCTACATCACAAATATAAATGTATTATATTCCTCCTCCCACCAAAAACTGGCTCTGATACTTATTCACATGCAAACTACAAGGCAGGGCAAGGCCACCAGTGTCCTCACTGAAAGTGGTTTTACAAATTGTAAATGCAGAGTCACTATTCACTTCTTATCCTCCTAAAGTTAACACTTCCTTGTAAATCACACAGAGCTGTTGCCCAGTCTTGTTTTAGAGGGGAGAGCACAATGAGCCCCTCCCTCTCCAACTGAACTATTCCAGGCTTTGCCTGTGGTCTCAGACTTAATGATCAGTTTTGCAGGCTTTCCTATTTTTCAGGGAGATTTAACTATAAAAACACAAACAGTACTTTCTCCATTCCTATATGGAAACAAATATCATCTTGTGGTTTAAGTATGGATGAGGACAATGATGGATCTTTTTCAGTTTTTTTAAAAATCAAGATATCTAGCTTACCAAGAAAGCAGCATTCTCTCTACCCGGGGCCATGCTTATCTGTAAATCACGCTCATGTGTGCATGCTCACTCAGTATAGATAGAGTGCACAGCTTGTTTTTTCATAAATATGATTCGTGACTTTTTTTAAAGCAATCAGGTCACTTTATAATCACCAAAATCGCACTTCTAAGGGTGAGGAAACACTCTGCTTAGCGCAGACTGTGCCTCTGCATCTGTGCTTAGGAGCCTCCCCTCACCTCCACCCAGACCTTCCCACAGTTAAGCAGCCTTGGGAGTGAACTCACAAAGCTGTTAAGTAGATGCCATTTACTGGTACCATCTCACAGTGCATTCATTACGACATGCGACACAGTGCATTCCCAGCAAATAATGAAAACAGAAGAGAAATACACAACTTTCCTCACCAAGGAAACACTGCACACACCTCCAAGGGATGGCCTCCCTCACACAGTTTGTGGTTACCGTGGGTTACCACCTTCCTGGATGCATTTATCTCTGGGGAAGAATGTAGACACCAAGGAGGGCACCCATCAGTGAGCACACTGACTGCAGTCGTTGTTTGTTTCTGTGTGTCCACTGGCTGCAGGAGAATAAGGAATGCAAATGGATTCTGCTATAAAGTCATTTTTAACCAGAGCCCAGACCCTAAACTAGCGTGCGATTTCCTTGGCTTATTTCTTCTGGAGGCAAAGTGTTTCTTCTGTAATTGTAGTTGTCTTAATAGAAACATCTTCTTTACTGAGTCTTTTAAATAATTCAGCTAGTCTATAATTCCTGAGATTATTAAATTCTAAGACCTTCTTGATTTGTTTTGTTGTCTATTTTGGGATTCAGAGCCTTGCAACTGCTAGGCAAAAGCTTACATCCCAGCCCAAGGACTTTCTACATGAAATGAATTACTTCTAGAAAGAGAAGTTGAAAACACTTAAATTACATTTTTTGTTATTAGTCCTGACCTGTCCTTCTGAGTCTGTAGACTTTGTGTCTGTGTCAATTACCAAGGACACAGAATCATTTGATTGAAGGAAATATAGAGAGACTTTAAGCCCAGGATCAAGGCACCCGAGGTAAACTTGAAAAGGCTCCAAGCCTACAGAGAAACTACAGGCTGCTGAATCACACACAGGGGTTTAACTCTATCACACCTTAACAACCACCACTGAAAAGGCTATTTTAAAGGACTACCACATAGCAATGACCTAGGAGTGAAATTCCCGCACCCTAACCCGAGGTTCTGTAAACTGACATATGTATGGTTTAGTTTTGTTTTCAAGAGGGCTAGGGATCAAACCCAAGGCCTTGGCCATCCTAGGCAAGGGCTCTACAACTAACCTGTCTACCCAGCTACATATCTGTGTTTTTATCTGGTCCTTATGAAGGCCATAAAATATCAGCAGAGAAATTTTAAAGTTAGGAGAACTTTCTCTCAGTTTTAAGGAGCCTGGGGAGTAAATGCTGTTGGTATCCATCACATCTGTATTCAGTGATTAAAACTGATGTGAATCTTTCAAACTCTTAACCACATATCTAAGCTTTCCTTTACACATTTAGCACAACACTTCTCCCCACCAGTATGTCAAAAGGTCCATTCCAGAACAATGGTGGGTACCACAGAGATGTTCACACTGAGACTTTATGGTGCCTTTTGTTTTGCCAAGACACTGGTTTCTAATTTAGAAGTCAGCAAACACTATCTTCATTGGGCTAGATAGGGAATATTTTAAGCTTTGGGGCCATATAGTCTTATTGCAAGTAATTAACCCTACCATTTCATATCAGGGCAGATATATATAATTAAGAACAAAAATGGGCATAGCTGTGTTACAAAGAAACTTTATTTATAAAAACATATGATAGGTAGATTGTCACATTTGATTCATAAGTCATAGCTCACCTACCGCTCACAAGACTCTATGTAGTCTTATGATTTATTTTTCATTTTATTTAGCTTTATTTTATGTAGCAGTGCAGCAGACTGAACCCAGGGTTTGCATGTGCGAGGCATAGTGTTATGACTTTAAAAGACCAATCATAACAGTTCTTAGAAATACTTAATTAGCAGTGTTTATACTTTTTAACTGGCACATTGTATACATATTTATGTATGTGTATATTCTTACTATAATATATATACTACACAAGGTCACTCAGAGAACAAAAAAAAGAAAAAGAAAAGAGGATACTCAAAACTGACAATATAGAGACTCTAATCTCAGCAAAAGCTCATATAGCATTTTTTTTTAGCTTATGAAGTCTTTTTTCGATTATTGTCTTATTTGATTTTCCAACAATGGGAGGGAGCTATGATTCTGTCAGTTTAAAGCTGAGCTCAGGGCACTGTCCATGAGACTGGAGTTCAAAGGTCCCGTCTGAATGCAAAGCTGTTTACTTGCAGAGTGACTGGCGGAGTCAGCACTGAAGATCTCTTTGATACACAGCCCGCCAGCCCAGCAAAAATCACACACGCCTTACCTCTGCATGGCAGGTCCATTGTTTTCTCTTTAAGACCTGAAGATTCCGTGGGCAGGAATGAGTTGGTGATTAGTAGCATAAGAGAACGATCTTGTATTCTAGTCTGCTAATGTCTGTTTTGTGCCAGAATTTTCCCTGTGGCACTGAGCCAGGAGGAAGGAAGCTGCTATAAATGTCTAGGCAAACGCCTGAAAAATAAATTCACAAGAAAGAAAATACATAATTATAGAACTAGTGAACTAAAGTTGAAATTATAGTCAGCCACGGTGCCCTCAGCATTCCTGTGTGAGTTTTTGCAGCAGTGGCAAGAGATGCAGATGAGCAAATAACGAGAGAGAACTGAATTTCTTTTCTTCTTCAAAGAGGCATCAGCAAAGGTGCTGAACATGGAAAGAAGAGACTGGGAAAGAAGAGAGGCCTGTAATTTGTCCTATGCTATCCAGAGGCAGCCTGTGGTCACAAAGGACATTCTGCTGACCTTTTATTCCCCCCACAAAAAACTAGAAGAAATATGTCCAATGAAAGTATAATTAGAAATGTCTTCTCTTTATTGAATTACATGGAATTTTAGCATAAATTGAGTGTACAAAATAATAGGTCTTCCTTTGGCATCTTCATACATGCATGTAGTGTATTCTCTAACCTGAGGGTCAGGCTCTGCACAGTGCTTGGGCGTTTCAGAGTATGTTCTGGAAGACTTGCTGCCAGTTCACTCCTGGGCTGGAAAGGACTTTCCTTTCACCTTTGTGAAGAGCCTGGCTGGTCTCTGATGGGCCACATCATTTCTTACTTGTTCCTTATAGCTCTCCAGCACTTCAGGCAAGTCCTTAAGAAGTCCCTAGCAGATGTTTCTCCCACATTTCCCACACATTCTAAATTTAGCTTCCCAAGTAACGTGCCTCATGGATGTTCTGATGTGGTCTTTTCTCTGAAAGCATCATGCAAAGGAGGGAACAGTCTAAGCCACTGGCTCTTGTGATGCCACACTTCCAGCTCTGTGTTTTCAAAGAACTTGTTTTTGTCTAAACAAGGGCAGCACTGTTTGGAAAAAAGAGAACTAACCCAGAGATGCTGAGACCATTCCCCAGAGTGTGCAGGGGACTGCTCAGATTCCCCCAGCCCCTACTTGGAAACAACGCCTTGGAAATATTCAAAGACTCCCTCTACCTAAGCAAATTATGGCCTGGTGTTGAACAAGTCCACAAAACGGGGGAATCTATCATGAGGAGGAGGATACGTGCAAGCAAGTTGCAGGGCACACAATACAGATCCAGCCCCTTTCATTAAGTTATATACATGCTGTGGGATGTTCTGTATGGCAAATGTGTTGCTAATAAAACACTGATTGGCCTGTGGCTAGGCAGGAAGTGTAGGCGGGACTAACAGAGAGAATTAAAAGAACAGGAAGGCAGAGGGAGTCGCTGACTGCCAGCCACCACCAGGACAAGCAGCATGTGAAGATGCCGGTAAGCCACGAGCCATGTGGCAAGGTATAGATTTATAGAAATGGATTGATATAAGATATAAGGACAGTTAGCAAGAAGCCTGCCACGGCCATACAGTTTGTAAGCAATATAAGTCTCTGTGTTTACTTGGTTGGGTCTGAGAGGCTGTGGGACTGGCAGGTGAAAGAGATTTGTCCTGACCGTGGGCCAGGCAGGAAAACTCTAGCCACATATACATCTCAACAAGTAAGTTCAGCCATACGGACTGCATCTTCTCCATCATAAACACGAGAACAACATGTACGCTGTTAGGTTTGCACATGAGTGAAAGGAAAATGACTTTCCTACACTGACGAGTGTTATCCAAACCAGAACTTTTGCACAGTTGTGGATCTTGCCCTACTGAGGAACAGCAGGGAGGCCAGAAAGGAATCCCTGGTGTGTTTATCAACCCCACATCTCCAGGCATAGTGGACATCACCCGACACTTCAGGAGCTGTGCTGCGAATGCCTGTGTGGAACGGCGTGCTGTGACAGGGATCCGCCAAGGGGGAGAGATTATGTCTATGAGCGCACGGCATTTCATTGTATGGGGAAGAACCTAGAAATGGGCCTTCCCGCTCATGATGTTGAAAATGAAACCTAGTTCTTTAGAATGAGCCGTGTGGAATTGCCCTTTTAAAAATAAGTCAGACACGCTCAGAAAAATTGGTACTTTCACACAGTTCAGCCCGGCCAGCGACTGAGCTAGAACTCATACTTTAATTGTTTGTTAAAATAATGTACTTCATTGCGGCTCCAATTTACTAAGTTCCTGCTTAACTAAAGCACCTTCTAAATGATTATAAACTTGTACATTCAAAACACAGTATCTCAAAGGAGGCAATATAGTAAGTACCATTTAAATAAAAGGAGAGGTGCTAACTGCATACTTTTTTTTTCCCCCTCCAGTACTGAAGACCATCCCTAGGGCTTCTTGCATTCTCTTAAGGGAGCCATGGCTTTTATTTTAACATCCCTTTTCTCTTTCTGCTTAAATAATGGAACTCCAACATTGGGATTCTTAAAAGAAACACAACTAAAAGAAGACGAGGAGACCTATTTCAAGGATAGGCTAACATTGTCATGTAAGTTAGGAAGTTCAAATTCACAAGGAAAGCCCACCTGACAGGTCAAGCCAAAGGCTCTCTGCTGACAGCATTCTCTCTGTCTCAGAAAAGCTCTGTCTTCTGTCCAGCCAAGGCCTTCAGCTGACTGACAGAGGCCCACACATATCATGGATATCAATCTATTTTATTTAAGTATTATTCTTACCCAATGTTAAACTCACACAGCATCACAGAAACGTCCAGAATATATTTAAAGAAATATGTTGGTACTGGATACTCTCGCAGAAGACCTGGGTTCAACTCTCAGCACCCACAAGGCTACTCACAGCTGCCTTTCATTTCCAGGGGATCAAAGGCCTTTCCTGGTCTCTGCAGGCACCAGGCATGTATGTGATGCACAGCTATCCATGCAGGAAAAACACTCATACACATAATAAATAAGTAAAGTTTAAAGAAATAAAAACTCTGCATTTCCTATTCTTGTTAAAGCCACATTTTATATCTGCTTTGTCATAATGAAGACTTTCCCAAAAGGTCCTTTATGCCCTTGAGACAGTTGCCATGGGATGCGAGAGTCATGGATGGGTAGATCTCTCTTTCCTGTAGTATTTCAGAGGGAGACTCCATTCCATCTCCCCGAAGGCATGATGTGACATCTTACCTTGAAAACTTAAATTCAGTTTCTAATTTTATCAAATCTCTTGAGATGAGTCTTTGTTACATAACCAGTCTTGGAAATCTCTGATACACTGAAAACAAAGCCACACAGCTTCTTCTAGTCAAGAAAACTAATAAAGATTTTCCTGTGTTGAACTACTTAGGAAAGGCAGAGAAAATGGGCCAAGATGCGCTGAATTGCTTTTTAATCCATCGATCATCTTTCCCCACAAACCTCTAAACTCATTCACTTAGGTTTTATTTGCTCAACTGTTCTTTACAGAGCCCACGGAGAGACAGACAACACAGAGCAACTAAGAAATTTCACTTTGAAATTCACTTCCATCCACCCGGCAGCTCACAAGAGCTTTAAAGGTGCCCAGGTATAGGCTCTGAGAGCAACTGCAAAGGCCTCTGGGAACAGTGAGCAGGGCAGTGATGAAGGCAAAATTAACCTCCTAGCAATATCCCACTTTGTGGACATAAGTCAGTGTTTAATCTCATTGGGATATGTTTCTCCCCCTGTTGGCTTTTTAAAATTAAATTTGTCAAAAATAATTCACCTAGTCTTATATATATATAGGATTCTTATTAAGGTATTGCCATGTAAAATATATTAGCATTATATGACAATTACAAGGGCTAAAGCTTAGGAAAATAGACTAATTATCCTCACTTATGGGTCCATGGAGAAGTAGTGCAGCATAATGGAGAGAGAAATCTAATAAATGTGATTGCAAAACCCACTAGATGGACTCAGAAATATTTCAGTGTGCACATTCACATTCTTCCCAGCCATGTAGTTCCAGTTCCCAGTGGCCCTTCTCTTCCCTCCCTACAGAAGGGGACACACACACAATGTGAGCCTTCCCCAGGGATTCTTAGACAACTGACCTAGTGGATGCACAAGGAGACAAGGAGCCAGGGTCCCAAGGATTTTCCTCATCAAGAACATCATGAAATTAAACACACCGTGTTAACATCCACATCAGAATACCATCCTGATATATAGTCTTATCTCTGACCTTTCATTTTACTGTGCCAACAGATAAGAAGGCTTCTGTCTCAAGATCCGTTTGCTCTGCTTCATCTGTGTTCCCAACAGCTAAGCATGCAGGAGGGAGTAACTGAATAAGTGATGATCTGTTATTATTATTATTATTATTATTATTATTATTATTCGCTTACTTGTTTAATTTTCAGGGTAAGCAGATTGGAGTGAAATAGGGAAAGAAAAAGTAACTGTGTAATTCAATATGTCACTGTGATTATTTTTACCAAAGTAGGAAAACAAATTAATCATATGGCCTGTTATTTCCTAAAGATTTCACTGTATCTGCTTCCTAGGGGTGTGGCAATAATGGCCATCCCAGAGGTCAGGACAAAGAAAAGAATAAAGACAGAAATCAAAATTTTCACACGTAGGGGCCAGAGAGATGGCTCAGCAGTACAAGGCACTTGCTGCTCTTGCAGAGGAACCATATTTGGTTCCTAGTACCAACACAGCGGCTCACAACAGTCTTTAACTCCAGGTGCATGTGACTGGACGCCACCTTCTGTCCTCTGTATGCACTAGGCATGCAGGTGGTACACATATAACATACATACAGGCACACACACATACAATAAGAATAAATATATCTTTAAAAAGGAAGCTTTTCACAAATGAGACTAGAGGTAGATGGTATGACAAACCTGCCCTTTCTCTTCAATTGCGATTCCCTGGAATGAATTAATTAGTCCATGATACATCTTTCCACTGTGAATCTCAAAGCCCTTCTTTTCCTGGACTTAAGCCTAAGCTGATTGACTAAGCCAAATACTTTGACCAAAGCATCTAACTAGGCTTGAAACCAGGAGTTTCTCTCTAAAGCTCAGCACCAATAACTTTAGGACCAATATTCCATGATTTAGCAGATAGTCTACCTTGTGTTTTAGTAAGCAAAGGAAGATGGTCCCAAAGAAGATGAAGCTATTGAGCAGAAATCAGAGAAATGAAAATCTCTGTGTCTATGTCCAGTCCCTTTCTGAAGCTGGACTACATTCCTGATTCTAGGATCCATTCCTGCATTCTTACAAACAAATCATGACTATTAATTAGACCTCTTGGAATTAATTTTTGCTCCCTTTAGCCCATCCCCCATGTTAATCCTCTGAGGGATAAGGAAGCACACTGCAGCCTTTCTGGACAGATACACTCATAGTCGAAATGATCTCTTTCCAGTGGAGCCTTCTGAGGGGGACTCTGACATGTGGTATGTCAATTACACTTATATTCACCCATCATTGTCTCCTTCTTGTAGTGAGTGAGGGACGACCGCATGAATAAAGTTCTGAGTGGGTGTGTACTGTTTGACATAAGACCTTGGACCCGTGGGAAACTGGCAAAGCCTTGCCCTGAGGTAAGACTTGAGAAAGTATTGCCTTCCTTAGGTCTAAGTGCAAAAGAGTGCTTACAAAAGACTGACCCATGTGTGCTAAAGTAGCAACTGCAGGGTCTCCTCCCAGAGGCGTTGTGTGCAATAAACACTCTGAGGCTCTCGGTTACAAAGGTGGTTGGTGCCGCTCCATCAGAGTGCACACAGCCCACCTGTCCCTGTCTCTGTCCTTTGCTCAGAGTCCCAGGACCAAGCTGTGGGATGAGCTATCTTCTGACCACTGAAAGATGAAATGCAGTATTCCTAAAAGTGAGGAGAAAAAAAATGTAGAGAGAATTCTCTTTCCTAGAGCCTAGTGGATGCACAGCTGGCCTCTGAGACTTGTAGTTTTTAATAGGCCATAAAAGGATATCATCCCCATTGATGGGATCACATACACTCTTGGGGGAGGAGCCGCACATCATGAATATGCAAGAGGAAAACTGGCATAAGAAATGTTTCTCTCTCATGCTTGCTGACTTTTTAATTTTATTTTTATTCCCATTTTCCCTTTTAATCTTTCATGCATAACAAAAAATCCTCGCTGGTTCATTATCCATTTCTACATCTTTAACACAAGTTCATTTCCATTTTGTCTGCCAATCCCATGGCTCTTCATTGCTCTCCCGTTGCATCCACACATATGTCTATACTATTATATTCTGAACACATCATTTGGTGTACATCTTTACCTCTCTCCTGTGATCACCAGGCTACATCTTGAAAGGGGTTAGGGATTACTGCTATAGCCCCAGTGTCAAAATCATGTAGCCAGGTCCACGCAACAAATCTCTTAATGTACATCACCTGCTTCTGTTTTCTTGGTTAGGTGTGACTGATGTAGAAATTAATAGACTACATATAGAATGAAACCTGATGTTCAGGGCCAAATTTTATTGTCCTCAATATTCATTTCCTACACTTTCCATTCAGTGATTTTGCAAATGACCACGCCGACTAATGGCAACTTCTGGACCTTTCATCACATCTGACCAACACTTCGAGCTTTTGCAAGTACTTCAAGAAAAATCATGGTTTGCTAGATCAAACAAAAGTATACTTTTCATTCAAACCTCCATTTTATTTATCTTTTTCCTTTGGAATGTTTTGGGACTTCCCTCTCATTCAGGTGTTTCCTTTTATGCTACATTCCAGCACTTTGTGACATGGCATTGGTTAATCTAGCCAATAACTTTAGTCATTATTGCCAATAAAAACTGTTGTATTAACTTTAAGAAGGCAGTATCCAAAGTCTAATACATTTTTTAAATGGTTTTCACCCTATTTGCCACAGTTTCCCTGTACAGTTTTCCAAAAGCTTTGTTAGAGTGCCAGGGGTGTGGCTTGGTGGTAAGATGTGTGTTTTGTGTGTCCAGGTCCTGAGTTCAAACCTCAGCACCAGAACAAGACATTTCATCCAGCATAAAGCTGGGTCCATTGCTCTGGAATATTCGCTCCTTTTAGGAATTATTTGTTCTCTTCCTTTCCCAAGCTACGTCTTCTCAGAATGTTTTGTGGCCTTGTGTTTCGGCATTTGGTGTTGTCAGCCTTATTTCCATGTTCTCTTACTCTTCCTGCCCATGAGTCAGTTCCACAATGAAATTTCCCACATTCAAAGCCTCTGTCCTGGACAGGACTGTAATGTTGTGGGAATTCATTCCACCAGGTTTAGAACCTCCTTATCTAGACAAAAATAAATAAATAAATAAATAAATAAATAAATAAATAAATAAATAAATAAATAATTTTTTTTTTTAAAAAAAGGGAAAATGTTGTGGGAGTTTGTTCCGCCGATGGCTCTGACATACACTCTAAGTTTTATTTCACAAGCTGAGAGAGAACCCCTTCTCTTTTGTGTTTGTGGGGTGTATTTGCATGTGTATGTTGTAGTGGGTAGCTGTTCCAGCTTTGACCTGGAAGTACTACCCCCATTGAGGCTGTCACGCCTATGAGGCGGGGCCAAGAGAGGAGCCCTTAAGACCTGAGGTCTGGATGTGCCACCTCTCTTGTTTCCTGGATCCTGGATGCTGGAGGTAGACCGAGCAGAGTTCTCTAGAGAACACCGCTGGACTGCACTACACCTTCCCCGGACCCTGTAACCTATCCCTTTACTTGTAAGCTACCCCACAAAATAAACCTCCCTTTTAACTATGTAGAGTTGCCTTAATACTTCCACCAATAGTATGTACACGTTTGTGTGTACATGTGTATGAGTGTGGGGTGTTGATGGGTAGAGGTCAGAGGCCGACGTAGGTGTCTTCTTAAGTTACTTCCCACCTTATTTTTCCAGGCAGGGTTTCTCACCAAACCTGGAACTTAGTGATTTAGCCACATTGGCTGGACAGCAAATCCCAGAGGACCTGTTTCCCCATCTCTGGGACGGCAGGCGTGATCACCATTCTTGGTTTTGTATGTGGTGCTGGGGCCTGAACTCAGGTCTCTATATTCGGTTGTTTAATTTGGATTTTAGCTGGGTGGTGGTAGCTCATGCCTTGAATCCCAGCACTTGGGAGGCAGAGGCAGGTGGATCTCTGTGAGTTCAAGGCCAGCCTGGGCTACAGAGTGAGTCTCAGGAAAGGCACAAAGCTACACAGAGAAACTCTGTCTCGAAAAAACCAAAAATAAATAAATAAACTGGATTTTAAATTCTTCACATTTTTCACCTGTCCCATTTTCCCAACTTCTTAGGGGAAAATAATTCATCTGTTACTATAGCTAATGTTTCAGGAGTATTCACTCATGTGTCATGTCTGTTATTATTGTTGTGGAACATAGCTATTGTTAATGTCATTAATCAGCTCTTATATTTCATATTGACACTGTAAACCACATTAAAATGCTGGGCTTCAATCTCAGGTGCTGCTCTGTTTATTCTGAGGCGTTAGACATCACCTTTTTTTCCTCATGACATCAACTAAATTCCTCCCCAGACTGTCATTCTTACAACACAGAAAGCTGGATATTCTTAAATAGATTTTTCATCCTAAGTACGTTTTGAAGAGGATGAACATTTATAAATCTTCTCTTTTTCACCAACTACACCTTCCAGTTGGGATTCAATGCAAGAGACACCAAGCCCATGTACTTCTTCCCTCTTGAACAGTCATGTTACTTTCACATTAATTTTAATTGTTGGGACTAAAATGCCACGAGGTTTCTCTTTTCGCCACATAGGCTGCTTTTCTCTTTCTACTCCCCTGTCATCTGGATGCAGTTCCCCTCACAACTTGCAGTATCCACCCATCTCCATCCCTTGTACAAGGTAAACGCCTACTTCCTATTGCCCCTTTCCCTTCCTAGGTCCTCTTTTGTCGCTTCCAATGGTTCCAGGCAGTTTGTATCCATTGTCATCCGGCCTGCCTATGCGGCTTAGCTTTGAAAATGTGAATCGGGAAACCAACATATTGGGGCTGAACAGGAAGGTGGACGGAGTGACTGGTGTTGATACAACACTACACAGAAGACAGAGGGAGAGGCTAAGACTATCTCTGTCTCTAGTTCTGGCCTAGTTTTAAATAAATTTATTTTGATTTAAAAATAAATGAGTGTCCTGTGAATTAAAAGCCCGAGAACTGAGGTGATAAGGACAGGCTCAAAACCAGGTAAATTGTAACACAGGCCTTTAGTTACAGCCTGGCCTGGTGCGTGCACATCCTGCTTAGTGTTAACTACCTCTAAAGCATCATCTGCATGGTGTTTACAAAGAGAGGTCTTTCTGAACTGCCCTCCTCCTGCTCAGGATTCCTCAGTGACTGCCTAGTCTGCAGGGAGCTAGTTCTCAGGTCACTCACTGTCTGACCGCTACTTGTCCTGCCTAACACTTTCATTACCCTGTGTCTCTCTGAGTGCACACGTGTCCGCACAGGTACCTGTGTGCATATCTGTGCAGGTATGTGCAGGTGTAGGTGAGCAGCAGGTGAGCTAAGCCAGAAGATTTCAAGAAAAATTAAAGTCCAAATCCTAGCAGAAGAGGTAGAAAACATGGAAGATTTCGAAACAGATGCTGGTGGGTGTTGGAATCAGGTAGGAGGCCAATTCTGGAGACGTCAGTCAGAATCAAAGGGGGAGGCACCAAACAGGCACCCTGAATGTTAGCATTTAGGCATCTATACTGGCCTGCCCTTAGCGTCCTGACAGGATGTATCCTTAGCTGCAGTCACCAAGAGCGCCTCCTGTGTTCATTAGAAAAGGTGGGCCTTGTACACCTCCCGTCTCTTTCTCCTCCTTTGCTCTTGTCCCCAGGGACTGGTCTCTCCCCCCTTCTCTGCCCTTCCCCCAACAAACCTCCCACATGAGCCCTGTTGTATAGTTTGACTCCTTCCATTTTTAAAATACAACACTGAATACTACTGTGTTCACAATGGCTCCATGCTAACAGATTATATCGAAATAAATGTTAGTACATGCACTTCTCCCATGACCCTTCCCTGGGCGATGGGTTTCAAGACCATACCACATTTGCCAGATGGTGTGGTTATGGAGAGGGTTAGTGAGGCGAGGTCCTTATCTGCCCATTCCTGCCTCTTAAATCAGGAGTTGGAAGGTACTGTTATCCTGCAGGATGATGAAGTCAGCTCCCACATACTTTCTTGACTCTCCGAGCGAGATGGAGAGTAGCAGTGGCCGCAGAAAACCATTGTTTTTAGAACTAGTTTGGCGAAGTTTGTTCTCTAGGTTTTGGCTGGGACAGGTTTTGCATTTGTACTGAGAACATCAAGTTCTTCCATTCAGATTGCTTCCTTAACTCCAAGGGCCTTTGGGAATTTCGTGATTGCCTGTTGACAGAAAGGAGTAACTGAGAGATCATCTTAAATGACCACGCTTTTCTTAAGTGTTTCCCAGACGCTGGAGTTATAGACAAATGTTTGAGTATAACAAAATCATAAAGAAAGGTTGCTTCAGGTTTTCCACAAAGAGGGGTGTTTTAAAATCATTATACATAGAGGTAGTACATGTTGAAATATGTTTTGTAGCAGTTATCTGGGGGGAAGAGGCCAGCATTTCTCTAACAGGTTGCATGAATGATTGACATAAGGGTGAAAGACACAGGGTAGATGGCTCATGGCTAGTAAGACTTAAAAGAGTACTTTTTAAGACATATGATATGCAATGGTATTTGGGATCAGAGACTGGGTTTTATATAAACTGTGGAGGCAGAGATCTCCCTGGTGAACAAGGCAGAGGCAACTGATACATGCTTTTGAACTGTCATGTTGGCAAGGCTATCCACCCTTACTGCAAGCATGGGAAGAAGGCGGGTCCATAACCAAATCCATCATAAAAGCAGCCCATCGGGCCTGCAGACTTGGGGATACTGGTGTATGTGATGGGGATGTGCCCCAGTGGTCCATGTATAGGAAAGGGTCTTACTGCAATAAGAGCTACCAGAGTCCCTATAGTCATACTCTAGGTGGTAAAGGACTTTAGAAAAAGTTTTATTCATTTTTTTGTATGTATGAATATTTTGCCTGCATGTATGCACCAAGTATGTGCGCCATGCTCATGGAGGTTAGAAGAGGGGTCAGATGCCCTGGAACTGGAGTTACAGACAGCTGAGAGCTTTTCTGTGGGTGTTGGGAGGCAAACCCAGGTTCTCTGCAAGAGCAGCCAGTGCTCTTTACCACAGAGCCATCTCTCTACCCCCATCTTGAATGACTTTTAAAGACCAGGTGGCAATAAAGCAGAGCTATGTTTGAGTTTCCTGTTTATGCAAATAACTAACAAATGGTTAATCAGTCGGATCAACCTTCCTCATTCTGTATTTAATACGTTTGGAGGTTCTCCTTGAGCGAGTTTGAATTTCAGCAAATGCTCAGCATCTCTTAGCTGCCTGTACCTAATCTCTTCCCTAATCTCCTCCAAAATGACAGGTTCGGCACCAGCTGAATGGATTCCCAGACACGAGGTGCAGTTTTGAAATTCGGTACATCTTTCAAAGTATGAGCGTCGGTCACCCCTTAGCATTCTGGCTTATGAGACAGTGGTCAGCCATCTAGGTGGCAGGCACGGTGATGATGTGAAAGTCAACACTGGAAGGCTGAGGTGCTTCTGGCCTGGCCTGCATAGCCTGTTTGCCTATGTGCTCTGTGCTCTCGGGCTACCCTATGGAGTCATAGGTGACAGACCTCCTAAGCAGTGTTTCCAAAGTCCTGGGGAGTTAATTTAGCTCAGGACTGGATTTAGCTTCTCCTTGGGCACAAAACTATTGCCACTGCATTACTGCTATATGGTTGTTGATGGAACCTTCAAGGTGAGCCAAGAATCAGGCAGAATTCGGGCACCATTTAGGAACAGAAGCTCGCTCACTGGTGTCTTATATAATGGTCTGCAGTGAGTGTTTGAGGCTGGCTGACAGCTGTGTGCCAGAATGGCATTCAGAGCCCTGAAGTGATAGCAGCTTTGCCCTCTCAGCATGTGATTTCAACACTGCTCTGATCAGCCAGGAGGAAGGCCGCAGAGAGTCAGGAAGGGCTGCTTCTACCTTCAGAACCCCAGACCCACAGCAGAAAACCACCTCTCTACTTCCACTAATGAGAACTTAGTCTCATGGGCCTCAACCACCTGTAATAAAGGCAGGAAACTGGTTTCTATCTTGGCAGCCATACGCTCATTGTGACCCTACAACTATGGAAAAAATAGACAATTGGGTTTGACAGTAGTTAGCCTAACAGTTGCCATCATAAATGGACACACGTAGGAATTATAAATCCATAATAGTGCCCTCTAGGGAAGTATACCTCATGTTGGTTCCAGCTCATTCATCTTTGGCAGTGTGATCCAAGTTTAACCCCATAGAATCATCTGGTAAGTTTTTCCAACCATACCTGCACAAATCTAGATCTGCTATCACCTTCAACCTGGCGTATACATATGAGTATTTTTCTTTAGACAGACACGTGTCTGTCGACTGCTTGCTGCATGAAAATATAGACATGGAACAAAAAAAGGGCAAGACCCACTCAGGAACTTCTAAACATCTAGATGGGGAACTTCCAGTCGTCATTCTCAGAAGAGAGAAGACGGCACGTTAATGATTTGAACTTTGCCAGGAGCAGGGCTGAGACGCAACAGTCTCGTCCAAGCCATTGCAGGCAGGGACAGCACTAGGACCCTGGAGGTGATGCCAAGCAAGTGTCCTTTAGGGGAGTGCCGCAGTCCCCAGCTGCCCCACGGTGGGAATGGAATCCATGGGTGAGGGGGGTGAGGATGAGGGCACAGAGCACCATTGATGGTGCTGCAATTACACCCACACCCATCTCAAGCCTCCTGGGTTTATTCATCTAAGATGTCTTCTCTGTGTAAAGTAGTCAGTACCCCCTCTTTCCCAGAAAGTCACCTTCCACAGCACATCTTCTACACCCTTCTTTCTCTGGGTTCTTGACCGCAAACATTATTTCCTCTATTGCACTGACTAGAAGCCCCTAAGAGGAAATTGTTTTGTTTTATTAATACGTGTGTTCGTGTTGCTCGACACGTGATGGTATACCATAAGTACATACATGAATGCAGTCCTTTAAAATGCATGTCTAATACATTTGGGAACAAAGAACAGGATGCAGCCTGGAGGGTTTGGGGAAGGTTCTTCCACAGTGGTGGCTTGTTTTAGAGTCCTAATGAAGGGCTTCCCTGGCAGAAGAGAAGCAACATGATGAAATTGGACAGACACAGGTGGGTAAGGAAGGTAAGAAGAAACGATTCAAATGGTCTGGCATTCTTTCTCCTCTATCCCAAGCCCCTAAAGTCACGAAGCTTTTGGTACATGCAGTCAGCTCTTATTGCAGAGATGTGATCCTGAAGGGGTTATCCAGGAAATTCAACCGTCTCATTCTTTACCCTTAAAAACCATTTCCTAACTGAATATCTCTAGTCATGACCACATCCTGATTATAAAATGAATATATGGTAGCTATTAAGACCAGATAGGACCTTCTGTTTTTAAATGAAAACATGCAGTCCTTTAGGCTACGTCATTCTCCCATGCCTTGTCCTAACCCCACCTGTGACGACACCACAATTTCTCCCATTTTGTTTTTCCTGGAAGCTAATATTCTAGTAAGCAGAACTGATGGATACAAGGTTCTAGAAGTCCTGGTCTAGTCTGATTCATCCATTGACATATCAGCAGAATCAGAACACCAACACTGTACGCCAGAGGCAGTTCTTTAAAGTCTAATTTTTTTGCAAGTGCTTCAAGGTCAAATAACCTTTAAATAACTTATCAACACATCTCAAAGTATTTCCACAGATCTGCCTCATTTCCCAGGGCCTGCTGCCCTTTTCCAGCACAGGATGTGTGGCCCTGTCTCTACCATTGTGACAAGAGGTGTTTCACAAGTCATCTTATTTTCTGAAAGCAGAAAAGACTCTTTCGTGTTTGGAAGTCCTCAAACTGTGTTTACATCATCACTTCCTACAGTCTATAAACAAACAAGCAGTGCCGCCAGGCTTACTCACGGCCTACCTGCTATTTCATGGTGCTGTGCACTTCCAACTGTTTTGTGCCCACCTCTGTGTGTGCTTTATGGTCTGAAAAGTCACCTAATTGAAAAGTCATCAAATAGGAGCTGTGCACTCACCTATTCGTTCATGGAGATGTGGGCACACATCCATCTGAGATTGCTTTGTATCCTCAAGAGGACCCACTCATTTATCTATCATCGCTCTACGGGCATTTGGAACAGACTTGCCCTGTTCCAGGGGTTAGTCAGGATGTGCTGTCCTGACAGAATTAGCAGTGCTGTTCCTGCTCCTGAGAAGCTAATGGTGCACAGGGTTCCTCACAGTGCTGCCAGCTACCGTCATTAGAAAGGGATGAGAGCCCACAATAAACTCTCCCTCCGTTGCCACTTGCTACTGTCCCCACGCTTCCTTCACAGAAACCGCTGGGCTTTTCCTGTCCTGCCCTTCTGCCTCATGGGTGTTACAGAGGGGTCTCGCATCTGATCCTTTGTCTTTTCCTCTCTTCTCTGCCCTCAGGTAAGGGAACATGGTGGTGGGGACAAAGTGTCCATACAACATTCTGTACATCTGGTCTAAAGTCTATCATAACCATTAATCAGCAAGGAAACACCGGTCTTCCTTATATCCACAGGATATTGGTTGTAGTATCTGAGGACATGCCAAACTCTGAGGATGAGCAAGCCCCTTATATAAAATAGCACAGTGTTTACACGTAACACAGGCACATCTTCCCATATACTTTAAATAATCTCTAGACTGCTTCTGAGGTAGTATATAAACTCTTACTGCACTACATTGTTGAGAGAGTGAAGAAAAGGAAGAACTCTAGGCACCTTCACAGAGATACAACTTTACAAATATTTTTCCACCTGCAATTGATTGAATCCACAGATATGGAATCAAAAGACAGAGAGGGTTGAATGGATTTCTGAAACTAAGATACTTCCTCCAAACTACATAAATCCATAGTGAAACCAGATTCAAGGGCTCTTTTTATTATGCCACGGTGACTTGAACACAGTCACCCCAACTTAGTCATAACAGTTTTCTAGGTGATTATAGCTATGAGTAGCTATTTCTCATAAAATCAACTTAATTTTAGCTTTCCTTTATTCCTGGAATTGGGCCTATTCCTTCATGCAACATTTTTTTTCTCTTTAAATTCATAGTTGTTTAAAATAGCAATAAAATGATATCAAGTTCAAAACAAGATGACAGGTTTTCACGACCAGGTCGTGGGTTTCCTCAGTACTCACTGATCTCACTGGAGTTTATCTGTAGACCAAACCAACTTCACAATGCTGACATAGCACATGTGGTTCAAGAATGAGGACGGGTTGTTCAATAAGTGACCCAACTTCCTTTTTTATGAATGAGGGTCAAGATAAGAGTCTATGCACACTCTGGCTCTCTCAACTCTTTCAATCTAGACACTGCTGAAACAGGCAACATTAGAGATGAGGAACACAGAAACACAGACCCGAATTTCTTCTAGAAATTGATAAGTGTCTGGATGAACAAAATGACCAACATTTTTTTCTAATTTATTGTCACATCTTCCTAAAACTGGTTTTGTGAGATCAAACTTCAGGCTAATTACTAACTGGTAGATATAGTTACCATGATCTCCTGGCCAGCCAAGATTAGGATTCTAAGGTTCTTTGTTCATAGCCAAGAGCAACTGACCATCTGAGTGTACGTGAGTCTGAACTAAGTTACCTAGGAGTCACTTTTGGATGGAAGGGAGGGGAAATGTTTTGATACAGGGGTGTTCTGGAGAAAAGGACTGGAGTTAAGGAAGAGACAGACAAGCATAGTGGAGGAGGATGCTGAGGCAGATTTCCTTTTGGACTGGGAGGAGCTGTTGGAGATCCATGGCAACGGCATTAAGAACAGAAGCCAAAGGCATTATACACTCGAGACCATGCAATCTTGAGCATATGCTGTGCTGGTTGGAGGTTTAAGGACCCACATTCTTAGCAGAAGCAGGCAGAGGGTGTTCCCCATTTTATCACCACAGCATAGCGGCACTTTGCAGGGTTGTAGAACAGAGCTGTGTGGTGATGGTGCCCAGGTAGGAAAGTGGGGCGCTTATGGAAAACTGCCAGCCAAGGCAGCCATACTCTCTCTCAGGTAGCCAGTTCATAAACTCCCGTGTGGTGTTCTGAGAAGTCCATGTGAAAAATTCTCACAGTAAGAAACTTGCCCAGAATTTGAAATGTCTTCAGCTGTGGATGGGAGCGGGGAGTTGACACAATACTATCTCTATTCAGTGTCGATGTTTGTACTCCCAGCCTGGTGAGACCTGTGATATTCCAGTCGAATACACCAGTAAGACAGGCAGTTCTAGAGCTGACTCCTTTACGTTTAATGGGAGGAGTAAACTGGACAAAGAACTCAGCTGAACAGAAGAGGTGTAAAGACGTGAAGTCTGGGTTCTGATCCACCTCCCAACCACGCTACCTCAGGAGGGATAAAGGTCATTCTCTTCAGTGTTCCACCATTTGTGTCCACCGCTCCTTTGTCTTTAAGTCAAACTAACCAATCTTATCACACCCTGAAGGAACATTTTTTTAAAGCCTGCCTCTAAGTCAGTGAGTAACCAGCACACACCCTCTTCCTTCTCCTATCTCGTCCATTCCCAGGACTCCATCCCTGAAGCATGAGCCAGGCCAGACTCCCAGACAGGATTTCCTGGACTCTCTGACCTTGGAACTAAAAATCAATCCATCCAGTACTTTAATGAGGATCAACTAGGGTGCATGGCGCACACGTGCGTGCATGCGTGCATGCATGTCAGGGGTGGGGTGCTCTGATAGCTTCCTTACGTGCATAAGGCAGGGTTCCTATCATGGTCTCCTGGCACAAAGCCTGCTGGCTCCCCTGGAACCACCAGGAAACAAATTGCCAAGGGGAGAGAACGGTGTCCTCCCCTTTCCCACAGACTCTGAATGGAGGATGCTTACCTCACTGGGCCTTTCAGAGAGCGATTCCTAGGTTCACATGGACAGGTCTATGAGATGCAAAGAGAACTGGAGGCCCTTTGGTTGCTGAGAGGTGAAGACCTCTGAGAATGTGGGACTCAGTCAAAACCCTAAAGAAGAATCCCGGGGAGCCAACACACCTCCTTGAAACCCAGGCAGACCCTCTTTCGCACTCCCAGAACAGAGAGTAGCATACAAAGCAGAACTGGGGCTTGTCATAAAGGACTGTGAGCAAAGACTCCTCATCTGGGTTCCATGAACATTACTGCAGAAAATATAAAAGCACTATTATTATTATCATTATTATTATTATTATTATTATTAATGTGAACTTGTGACTTCATTGAACTTTAGATTATAGCAATTTATCCCTCTCAGACTACAAACAACAGTACCACACTACTTTAGAAAATGCTGGTGTTTTATTGGGATCTGAGATGCTGCTCTAGGCTCAGGTGATGGGGGCTTGGTGGCCAGCTCATGGGATTTGGGGAAGTCGTTGGATCCAGGGGGCTCTGACTTCATGAGAAGATCAA
Organism: Peromyscus aztecus; assembly: GCA_902168405.1. Taxonomy (NCBI): domain Eukaryota; kingdom Metazoa; phylum Chordata; class Mammalia; order Rodentia; family Cricetidae; genus Peromyscus; species Peromyscus aztecus. The sequence goes on along the minus strand of CABHPQ010167232.1, from coordinate 36,126 downwards.
TCTTTTGATGAACTCATAATATGGCAGCATTTGGGGGACATGGTAGACAGTAAAAAGTGGGGCCTAGTTGGAGGAAATACATTACTGATGTTGTACCCCAGAAAGAAACCTCTCATCCCCATCCCCTTCTCTCTCTGCTTCCCCACTGCTGTGAGGTGAACAGCTCTGCTCCACTCCTTCATCCATGATGCACTTCCTCACCACAGGTCCAGAAACAACTGAACTGCCTCCCTTTTGAAATGATCACCTGTGAACTAACACCATGAGGATGTCTTCTGCAGCTAGGCATAAATGTGCATGCCCTCTGACACAGAAAGTCCACTCTTGAATATGTGTCTCAATGAAAGAGAGTTGCAAAACCTTGAATTGAAAAAAATCTATGGTCACTCAATGAGCAAACAGTAGGCTAACAATGTAGCTTTACTGCAAAATAACTTTTAAAATTTTATTTTATTTCTTAAGCTTTATTTTTATTTGATTATTTTTCATTTTGCATATGTATGTGTATGTGAGTCCAGATGCCCTCAGAGGACAGGGATATAAGATCCTCCTCGAACTGGAATTAAAAGCAGTTGTGAGCTGCCTGATGTGAGTTCTGGGGACCAAACACGGGTCTTCTGCAAACACAGTACTTACTCCCCAATCACTGAGCCGCCTCTCCAGCCCCTTAGCATAACTTACTTATTTTTTAAAGCCCGTCCAAGGGAGACAGAGGGATCAAAGGGACAGCAGTGGCGGTGAAATCATCCAGAAACAAAAGGACAAGGAGCCTGTAAAGCCATGGCTGTGCAGCCAGCAACTTCTCTGACTGTCCACGTCTCCCTTTTCTGATAGGAACAATGAATACAGGTATCCCTTTTCTGTGGCCACTGGGTGAAGGGTAGGTAATTTACCATGGAAAGAATGAGCAGATCTGTCTTTGGATCAAGGGAAGCACTATCCTTAAACAATGTAGAGACTCTCATGTGGACCTGGTATTTGGGTTTGAAATCAGTGACCTCACCCCAACTCCATAAAGTAGATACCATGATCTCTCTATTTACAAGCAGAAGACATGGCTCAGAGAGGGTTAGCAACTGACCTAGCATCACTAATGAATGCTGGAGGCAGCATTTTCTATGGGCAACTCAGCTCTAAAGTCATCTGGTGGCTACAAATGAACTGGAAATTGTACCACCTGATGCTTCAGATATCATAAATATTGCAGAGCCTATGTTCACCAGTAAATCCATAACTAATAACTCTACTTGTAGATGGGAAAGCACATTACCACGCTCTTCGGAAGTTTAAAAAACATTAAACTGCTTCAGAAAGCTAGGCGGAGCATTTTTATGGATGTAATAAAGTATTTCCAGGGCTGGGGAGAGAATTCAGATGGTAAAGAGCTTATAGCATGGGCATGAGGACTCCAGTTCTGATGCCCAGCACAGACACAAAACACCCGCAGTGGACACCTGTACTCCCGGCACTGGGGGAGGAGTCAGGAAGATCCCTGGGGCTTGCTAACCAGCTAGTCTGGTAGGATTCATGAGTTCCAGGTTCAGTGGAAGGCCCTGTCTCAAAAATGAAGATGAGGAACCATTTAAACAACACATCTGATGTCAACCTCTGGCCTCCACACACATTGCATATGCATGAGTTTGCACACCCACATGTACATGTGACATACACATTCTCACTCCTCTCCCCCCCCCCACACACACACAGTATTTCTATGCTAATGGGAAAAGTAACTGAGGAATAAAACTAAAAGCAGCAGCTGTCCCAGGGTGGATCAGAAACAAAAGCTGTACAGCCATTCCTCATCCGATCATACAACTCCTGCTCTGGGCAGCCCTGGCAGGGGGAGAGCACACCTCTGTCCTTTCCAGGCCAGTCTTTCAAAGGGTATCCTTTGCAGCAACCTTGGCATTAGGTGGGGAGTGGGGGTACAGCACATGCAAAATATCTACAAACATGAAGGAGGTTTCCTCCGAGACACCAGGCAGCACTGCTCTTCACAACAGAGTCCCAGTCACTTTGGGGAGTGACAGAGGGGTGGCCTCTTGGAATACCAGATCACCCTGATAGTGTCAGAGAGCCTCCAGGTCTCCTTGAAAGTTCCAGGGCAATGTGGAACAACACAGTCAAGTTCAGCCAGGACTGCAGCTTTCCATCAGATGTGTTTCTCGCCTGCTCCAGATGCCAACTTTCATGCCATCTAATCGAAAAAGAAAACAAAACAACACTTGCTCTTTCTTTCCTCCTTGTCTTATCTTTAAGTCTGCAAGAAAGCCTTTTCTAGGAGCCCCTCTCCAAAGAACGTCTCATGAAAGACCCTCAGCAGGAGGACACGGCACCTGTCTCTCTCACCAAGTCAGGCGGACGCTACTGGCCGCGACTTTTGGGGAAGCAGCAGGTTGCTGGCACGGGCCCTCGGCAGTTCTTTTCACAGGCTACCATGGTCAGGTGCTTTGTGGCAAGCTGCCAGCTCAAGCACTAATTAATTAAAGGGCTTTCCTTGCTGAGGGTGTTGGCCATTTTGACATCTTGGTTGGATGGTTGGAAGCTGGAAAGAGTGGCTCTGCCTTCATCCTATTTGATCTCGCCAGTGGGAGAAACCAAGTGCCCAGAGTTGCAATAATCATATTAAGTACCAGTTTCCTTTGCCAAAGCACAGTGCACTCTTTTCTTTATCCTTCCCTTGGGGAAAACTCCCACTGAGTCATTTACTGGGTTCCATGCTTATCTTGCAATTCCACACCGACAGTATCATTTTTTTTTTCAACATACGTAGGCAGTTCCACCAGCTGCATGGTTTGTGGTTTTAAAGGAGATCATTACATTTAGGCTCAACCCCAAACAGAACAAGACAGAGCTTATGATCCTTTGTGATAGTATTTACAAGGTGAGTTCCCCTTGAGGTAGTCAGGAATGACATCCAGCCCCTGAGCCAGAACAGAAATAGCCTTTGGATACCATGCAGACAAAATCTATTCAGAAACCCAGAGATGCACTTAGGGAGATGAGTTCACGGCTCTCCCAAAGAGGAGCATGTACCACCTGCTCTCTGCTAGCAAAACATTTCATTTATGCATGTATCATAGAATTTACCCTTTTGTGATTTCCTTACCCACGCCTAGTTTTATCTGTCCCATACTGAGTCAGGAGCTAACTTGTAACAGGACTTAGCTTGACTTTGGCTCTCCAAATTATCTCCTTTAATATGTAATTAATTGAGTCTAGGTGAATCAAGCCGTCTTCTCTGGCAGAGTCTAAAAGGTGGAAGAAATGTTACCAGTCTGTGGCAGGCTGGGAAGATGGAAACAATTTATGATCAATACCTTGTTAACTTACATATGAGGTAGAAGTGGGGAAGAGAAGGAAGGAAGGATGGGACCACAGAGGAAGCTAAACAGAGAAGGTTTTCAGAAGAAAGACAGAAGAACAAAGAAAAGGATCTCTTCACAGACCAGAGATTATGGTTGCAAAGGTGCCTGATGGACGGTTATATCTAGTTAAAAAGCTAAAATGGACTATCTCCCCAACACAATGGATGCTTTGTGTTCCATGCCACAGTAATAATGGAATGCTAGGGAGTTAAATCGTTTTGTTAATCCTTGAAATAAATGTATTCAAGCAGGTATAATCCCCATAAATGTAAGCAGGTTTCAGGTGCCAAGCTAAATTTGCCTAAGCTGATACTTCACTCTGCTTGAGCTGAGTAGAAACAAAATTTAAATTGTCAAAAACAGGTTGCATGAAAATTTGGCAATCAATCCAAAGCTATGCCTTTTCCAAAGGGAAGGCAGAGTTGAGGATACCTTTGTTTGAATTTCATGAGATGTCACAAACTCTATAGCTAACACTCCACATTTTTGTACAGAAATAGTTTAATTAGCAATGCCCCTGTGATGTCAGAGTGTGATGCTGGGAAAGTCCGCTGCTGTGATACTGTTGTTATTGTTACTGACAAGATTCAAACAGTGCCAAACTAACCCACTGGGGCTCATTTTCTGCAGATATTAATAGATAAATCCCTTATTCTCAAAGAGTCATCAATTGCCCATTACCTAATTCATTATCTTTATTTGAAAGCGCACAGTAGCTAGTCAATATATAGTAAATATTTTATATAATTTTATAAAACAAAGATATATTCTCTATGAGGTCTGAAAGGCATTGTCCTGAAATGGCACACAGAGTTCTAGCAAAATCTTTTAACTTTTGTTCAAAAATTATTTTCTCTCTTCTCCTTCTTAATATGCCCTGTAAGTTTTCTCCATACCTATAAATTCCTGCTTTGCAAAGTAAAAGAAGAAAAACTAAGAAACTGACAGGAAAATATAAGAGTTAAGAGACAAAGGACATGAGAAAAATAGGAAGAAATAAGAGGGGGAAGCTGTGGGGGAGCCCTGGACAGCAGTCCTTAGGTTCACTTAGGTCCTGTCCCTCTTCTGTGACCTTTCTTTGGAGAACAGCCCTCCACACTCCTGGTCCAGAGTTTGGGTGACCCTCATCAGTGCCCGGGCCTGCTCAGTCAACATGCTCAAATCTCCAGGCCCTGTGATTTATTCATGGGTGGCTACTCTACCACACTGGGTCAGTAAAGGTCAATTCTGGGGGGTTGCTTTGAATTTAGATAAAGACAAGTTCTTTTCACAAGTCAGTTGCTCAGTAGCCAGTTTCCAATTTCATGGCAGAATCCTGTTGTAGAGCAAAATCAAAGTTGTTGAAAATGTGAGCAGATGATAGGAAAAACAGAGAGAAATTCCCAACGGTATCACTTCAGCATCTGAATGTGCTCATGCCTGGAATCAACTATTCTTGGCCTTTGTCCAATTATATTTGGCATTTTCCTTAAGCCAGTTGGAGTTGGTTTATGGCACTTATAACAATGTGACACGGAGTTCAAATTACTGGCATATTATACATATTTGCTAATGAATTAATAAGTGATATTAACAAGACTAATGTTCACAAATGAGGTGATTTAATAAATAATGAAAAGCTCTCACATTGACCTGGGATGCTCTTCAGAGTAAGTGAGAAGCACTTCAGACCCACTTGTGTTCTTTATAAGTAGATAAGGAAACAACTTGAACCCTGGCAACCAACAGCCTGGGTACCATTCTGTGCCTTACTATTGGGTGACCTTAGACAAGTTAATTAACTCCTCTACACCTCCATTTCCTCATCTAGACATAGAGTTGGTAGCCATACCTCATGAGTCCATTGTGAAGACTAAATGGATTAATCTCTACAAAGGGTTTAATAGAGTCACTGGCACACAATAAACCTTTAATAGCTGTTATATTTATTTAATATTCAGTAAGTGCTAGTCTGGTACTTACATCCAGCCAGCCACATTAGCCTCTTCCCTCCTCAATATATGCTCCAGGTATAATCTAACCTAGGTTTTGTACTGTCTGTTCCCTGTACCTGGAATGCATTCTTCCAAAAATCAGTGCAACTAATTCCTTCATCCTTCTGAATGGCCACAGATTAAAGATTGCCATATACTCTATATCTATATAGTCTATATCTCTAGCACAGAGAAGGAATTTTGAAATAGCAGGGATATTTTTACCTACTCTATTCATTGGCTCTGAACTGGTACTTCTGCAACCAGTATCTCTGTTTTCTGTCATAGCATATAATATAAACACAGAGTTTGTGAGCTGACAATGGTCATAGAGATCATCCCTAGAGCATCCCTTAAGTAAGGCCATGCCCCAACATCCACGCTTTGTTGACGCCTCTCTTCCCTGGACCTGCAAGGGCACTCAGGTCCACACTATGCAGCCACTGGCTCATTCATTAGGCAGCTCTGAGGTCATCATCATACACAGCTGCCATTTTTGTGGTTGGCTTGAGCAATGATTTAGGAGATCGTGGCAATCACCAAAGTGTAGAATTAAAATAAAGAAAAACAATCAACACAGGAAGGAAGAGGAGGGGGCATTGCACTGACTGTACAGTGCAGATCATTTACATAAACAAAAGGAAAAGCACAGAGCAAAGAGCCAAATCAGAGGGTGCAATTAGCTCAATTGGAGAGTAACTTGTTCCCGTCCCGAGCAACAATAGCCAGAGCAATCATTCTTAATTGAGGTAAATTAAGTATTCTGACTACACCACTTTTATCAAAAGTCTTACAAGCCAGTAAAGAGATCCAATTTACACAAACTCTTCCCCATTCTTCATGCTGATTCATTGTTTAATCTTTTCTGCCTCTTTTCACATTCAGTATGCTTTGCTGTAGACTAGAAAAAAACAAGATAAAATGTCTGTATGAATGCCCATCCTCCAAAGAGCATCATGGAGAATTAAGTGTGTGTGTGTGTGTGTGTGTGTGTGTGTGTGTGTGTGTGTGTGTACACCTGCATACCAAAATAACTAAAACCCTGTTTTGGAAAATCCAAAAGGAATATAATGAGGGAAGGATGGAGGGAAAGAGGAAGAGAAGGAGAGAGAGGGAGAGAGGGGGGAGGAGGGAAAGAGGAAGAGAGAGAGTTGAGCTAGGACTGTTGAGGCTCAATAATACAGCAACCTAGAAGAAAAACTCTGCCTCACAAAGGTAATGCAATTTCCAGCCCAAAGGTCACCATAATAGCTTCAGTGCCCGATAAAGAAACACATGAAATCAAGCTAGCAATTATTCAACTAAACAGAGCGCAGTTTGTAGCAGTCACCTACAAAACAATAGCACAATCATGAAATGCCCCGTTCACATCCAGTTTGCAAGCTTAGTTAACGCGTCATCATTGCTACCACGCTAAAGTCATTTTGGCAGTTGGGGATTGCTGCAAGAAAAACCCATGTATCCTTGTGCGCGCGCATGCGTGGGGGGGGGGGGGTGCTGCTAATTACCACTGTTTCCACATAGCCTAAAATGTGTATTACACAGGCAGCTATGTCTGACACACGGGCTGCAAAGGTCATCTTCTTGAAACTTGTTTCCATGCAGCTGCAGCACAGTGATTAAAGCTCAGAGGGGACGTTTTCCGTGGCATTTGCCCTCGGCTGCCATCCCCCGATCAGCGGCACTGCTGCGGCCGATGATGGTGAGCATATAGTAGGATCCTCAGGCTAAACTTGCTGCTTCTCCTGAGACGATGGTGACAACAGCTGCCGGGAGAGAGCAATGGCTGTCCTCCAGCGCTGACAGGGAGTGCTGAGCAGAGAGGCCTCATCCAAGAAAATGCTCACACCCCAAAAGGCACCAGGTGATGCTGCTGACTTGATTCTGACGGTACCACATAAAACTTGCTGTCATTAAAGGACCAATTCACAGTTACAGTTTACTCTTAGATTCTTCCTGGGGGTCGGAAATGCTCAGGAACACATCGTGCTGGTCTTTGCATCATGAGACTATTTTCTATAAGAAATTTTATTCCCGTAAACTATAACTCGCTGGTTTGACTCTGAGTATGTATGAACGCTTCCTTTCAAAAATTTCATCATCTGAAGCTTACGAATGAAGTATTCTTAGCACAAGGATGCAGTACTGAACGTTGTCGCCAGTGTCCACCGCATACAGTTATCTACATGGCTACTGCACTGGCAGGGGACACGCCCATTAGTATCTTTTATCATCAGGCCAGCTCCTCCTTTCACTGAAAGGCCTCCTTTTCATGAGGAGAAGAGGCCATGCCAGACCACAGTATTGGCTCTACTTACCCAAGACCACAGTAACAAGCGGTTTCTCCCACAACATATGAGAACACTAGTGGTCAAAAAGGATCAACATTTAGAAGATGCAATAGATCGATATTAATTTGAGGGAGAGAGCTGTTTGGTAATTGATTCTATCTCTCTAAGCAGGTAAAATTAGTCTGTGAATGTTCTAGGTTCTGGCAGAGAAGGAATGGACTCCTCCTTCCCCTTCTTTTTCAGTTCAGGCCTTTGGAGCAATCATGCTATGCTACAGTTATGAATTAGCAAGTGTTTAAATGTCTGCTGTGTGCTCAGAAGTGCCGAAGAGATAGAAAAGTACACTCCTTCTATCATCAGGAAGGTTTTATGCATCATTTGTTAAGAAATGCTTTGCATCTGCAGAGCTGGACTGAGGACAAGACTGACCTTGAATATATGCTGACTATTAGGAATTAGAATACTTAAGAACTATATGCCCATTTGAGAGTTTCTCCAGTGCCCCTATAGTTAGCTTTTTTCCAAATGCTGATGCTGGCCCAAGTCTGTTGTAAGCACTTTCACTGATACTGTTGATCTTCTAGAGAAAGAGAGAGCGAGAGATTCAGAGCCAGCAAGGCTCAAATTATTCCCAGCAAGCACCAGAGCAGTATAATAATGGCCCTTACTTACAAAGACACCACTCAAAGAACTTTACATGGACTCACACATCCAATCTTAACAATTCTATAGGTGGACATGGTTATTTCTCTCAATTAACAGACCAGACAAGTGGGGGGATAGAGACTACAAAAGAGGCAACACTACAGAACTGTGGGCGGTGGATGAGGAGCCCAGTCATAGGATAAGGCCCCGGAGCTTGTGGGAACCACAGCCCCTCCCACCTTCTCCCCTCAAGGAAGTGGAACAACAATCAAAAAAAAAAACCTCAACAATAAAACCCCAAACCAGACCAGGCTGTGGGACCTGAAAGGAGGACATCTGAATCCAGAGCCAGTTTTCTTATCCCAGATATTGTGAGGAGCTGAGAAGGGGCCAGAAGGGAGGACGAGAAAGGAAGGGGAGGGTTAGGCAGGGGCGGATGACGTAGGAGCTGCCCTCTGTTCAGCAGCAACGCAACCTTCCCATAAACTGGGGACCTGTGTTTACATGTGAGAAAGGGATAAGAATGTTGAAGCGTGCACATGGATGGCATCCTGTTCCCAGCAGAGAGCCCTACGGAAACTCCCGTGAAGCCAGTGTTCTACCAAAAATGAGCCTTTGCTGCCTCCCAAAACACTATTTTTAAAGTAAACGGTATTTAAATGTACTTGAAATGACGCCCCTTGCTGTAACTGCTCCAGAACACGGTACTGTGTCATTCCAAAAGGGAACTCAGGAATTTCCAAGATGCTGATGGGGCTGACTTCATCCCTGTGCCCTCTTTCAGGGCATGGGAAGAAGTCATCGTGACCTATGAGCCTGAGAATTCTGCCAAGAGGCTGAGAGTCGTGAGAATCCAGCCAGCCAGCTTGTGGAATCCAATGGATGCCAGCTAGACACTGTATCGATGCCAGAAAGACAGTACTGCACCCTGAGTGCTACCATGCCATGCTGGCCATTGCTGAGGTTCGTAAGCATAATAGTTACATAGGATTTTGATGGTTCCCCTCCTTTGGAAGCCTGCATGGCAGTAAAAGTAAAAGCTACTACTCAGGGAGCGGACATTCAGGACATTCAGGTCAGTTCCAGCTCAAAGTTCTCTGGGCCGTTTCTGAAGTGCATGGTGTCTTCAGCAACAGGGACATGCCTTCTTCCTCTGGGGGCAAACTAAGGCTGCTAGCAATGGGCTGTATGTTATGGGAGTCTTTTGGACAGTGCTGGACAATTCAAGAGAAGGCTTCTCACGTCTGGTATCAGGGATTTTGTTAGGTGGTCTTTTGCTCTTGGAGGGAACATTGTCAGCCCAGATGAGAAAGGTTCATTAAAACTGTTTATGTATATTTATACACAGAACTGTGTGTATTATAGAGTTGGGTTTTTATGTAAATAGTTGATAGCATGGTTCCTTATAGCTTTATTAGACATGCTTATTGCTATTTAACTCCCTTCTGTATTTACCTCCCTTACGCTCCCTAAGGAGCCCCCTTTCCTATCCCTGATCAGATCACAAATGTTGCTTCCAACAATCTTTCCATTCCTTCTTCTGCAATGTTAGGCATGTATTAGTTTGAAACTGTTTTGTGGATGCATCCACTGGGACTGGGTCCACATTTCTGCATTTTGATTAGTTGTAGTTTTCAGTAGTGGTCTCCTTCTCCTGCAAAGAAAAGTTTCCTTGATAAGGGGTGAAGACTACACTTATCTATGGGTATAAGGACAAATGTTTCGATTGTTTTAGGGATTACGCTGGTTTAATAAAATATTGGTTTAGGTTCTCCTAGAACCATGACTTTGCCAGCACTGAATAGTTAGCTAGGTTTCCAGGACCGGGCATGGTTTCTCTCTTGTTGTCTAAAGATCAATGAATTTTCTGTGGTACTGTGTCTCCTAGTAATGTTAGAAACTACACCCATAAAGTCTCACTGACATGACTGCCAAAACGTAAGCTGAACAAGGAAGACACCAACAGACATGTCAAAGTGGCCAGAGAAAAGCCCACGAGGCCCCAACCATACACAGCTAGAGGCAACCGAGAAATGCTAAGAATGGAAGGAACTGTACTCCCCAGTGAAAAGCACATCAAATGGTCATCCAATACCCAAGAGTCAGCCCTAAAAACATATACATAACATACAGACTGAGCAGGTTTACATTTGGGAATATATATATATATATGTACAGCTATGTATGCAATAACAATTAATGGAAAAAGAGGCCATGAATTTGAAAGAGAGCAAGAAGGGTATATGGGAGAGTTTTGAGGGAGGAAAGGAGGAAAAAATGCTGTAATTGTATCATAATCGCAAAAATTTAAAAAAAATGAGCAACAAAAAAGACAGATACAATATAGTTTTAAGAGATTGGAGAATTGAGTATGAATAAATACCTTGACCGTCAATATTATTATCTTTTGTCTTTTCCTAGGAATCCATTCTCCAGTATTGGTGAAAAGCTTGAGCTTCCACTAGCCCATCACATTGCCACCATAAGTCACCTTCTAAAGGAAAAGTGTCAACACTGTGCATTAAATGTAAAAGCTTCCTCCAGTGAGCTTAGAAACCATACGGGCACATTCTCTGCACACTTACATGCTCTTAATGGCAGCAGAAGAACCCCAAGTCAAAGTACGGCATTTGAAGGAACAGAAAAACACAGCCACAAATATCTCACACAATTACTATGACCAAGTAGTAGACATATTACCAAGTACCTTCATATTATCACGTGACCAAGTAGTAGACGTCCTTCATATTATCACGCATGCCAAAGCCAATACCCTTCAGGGTTTAAGTGTGGTTTTTGTTTTTTGTTTGTGTTTTGAGACAGGTATCACTGTGTGCCCTGGCTGGTCTGGAACTCACCTTATAGTTGACGCTAACCTCCAGCTCACAGGGATCCTCCTGTCTCTGCCTGCTAAATCCTGGGATTAAAGGGATATGTCACCACCCAAGCCCAAGACAAGTACTGTTTTACATAACATAGTTTTCCATAGTTATCTATTAAACTAGCTTTTTTTATACCAAAATTTTCTAGGCTATCTTTTAAAATGATCGTTTCCATAGGTTAAACTGCCAGAAGTACAGAGACATACAAAGAAGAAGAAGAAGAAAAAAAAAAAAAAAAGAAACAGCCCCATCCCCAATATATGTCCAAAGGGCATATAGTAAACTATCAAAATGCTTTCTGGATTTTCTCTTATTTTTAAAGATTTATTTTATTTACTTACTTAATGAGTGTGGGTGTTTTGCTTGCATGTATGTCTGTGTGCCACATGTGTGCAGTACCCGTAGAGGCCAGAAGAGCATGGTGGGGCCCCTGGAATTACAGCAAGTCATGAGCTGTAGTTGTTACAGGTGGTTGTGAGCAGTTCTGCTGAGAACTGAGTCCAGGTCCTCTGAAAGGGCAGCCAGTGCTCTTAACCACCGAGCTCTCGCTCTAGTCCCACTTTTTGAACTTTAAAAGCAAATTTCAACCTGAGAACCCTAGTGCTGTGCTCTAGGTAAGGATTCTGGGTGCAGCTCTAGATTACCCCAGAGAGACAGAAACAAGAACAGGATAAAGCGACTTTAATACTAACTTGGAAAACTCACTCTATTTTATTTCCCAGTAATTTGTGAAACACGTATCTCTATACTCAACTCACCCTGGGGATTCAACTATCCTTGACCCTTGCCTTGGACACCCATACCTGTCCATCATTTCTAGCCTTCTATGATCTGTACCCCAGGGTGAGAGCCACAGGGACAGAATGAGCCTGGGAATGGTGATAAGCATATCTTTCTTTGTACATTATGTTCAAACTCGTGGCTGTAAGTTAAACAGCACTGGGTCAGAATGTCCCACCTCACAGGAAGTACTGAGTCAAAATGACAGGATCCAGATATCTTTGACTGAGAGACACGAAACTATCAGACACAAAGCTATAACAAAAACTAGGCAGCACAAGATACCAAGGAGCCGGCCTGAGGACCATTCTTGGGCATTAAAAAGCATGGGGTGGAGATGCTGTCAAGGGAAAAATACAAGTGGGAATGAGCTAGGCCTGTCTGCGATCTGAGCTGCACTTGGATGTACCCTGGAGTGAGTCATTTCATACGTTAGCACATTTGCTTTTCTTGACACATCAGCAATAAAAAGTACCTTAAAGTAGGAAGGACTCAATAAATAATCCACAGTAAGTGGACAAATGCACACACTTCCCCCAAGGCATTTCTAGGTTTTCTGAATTAACAGTTAAGAGAACAAAGGTTCTTCCAACTCCATAACAAGGTGACAGAGGGGCAGACTTTGCGGAACTTTCCAATTTTGACCACCTAAGTACATCATTCTCCCTAGCTATTGGCTAGCATCGTATTTTAATGCAAAAGAAAATGGCCTTAATAAATAAATCTTGAACATAAATATTCTTTTTTCAACTCCAGTAAAAAGGGAGAAAATAGTTTGCTTGTTAGAACCACACAGTCCTAGAATGATCTCACACTACTTGGTGGGCATGTGCACAGTGACTCCATCTGCTAAAGAAACTTTTCCTGAGCCCTACTACCTGACAGGCATTGTTTTACTGTTCCTAACAGAACCAGCATTGTTCCTTCTTTCCAGGAGCTAATAGTGTAGGGGGTGGTGGGACCCATTAAAAAAATCTTTAAAAGCCAGTGGGAGGAAGCAGTAGTAAAACACTAAAATCCACACTGTGCAGGCGCCAGACTGCTGGATTCAGACTCCAACACCTACGACTGGAAAGATCGCATGCACGCTCCTCCGTGCCTCCGGCCTCGGTTTGTACGTCTATAAAACAGAAATGGTGTACCTTCTTCAAAGAGCAGCTACAATAATCAAATGAGATAATCCATGTAATGCACAAAGCTTTCAGAGGAGAGCGAGGGACATGGGAACATTTGACAGGCTATGCATTGGTAGATGTCACAGCGTCTCAACATCTCTAGTCTCAAAACCTGAAATCCAGGAACATTTGGAGGATTGTTGTAATGATAAGGAGGCAAATTCCACATGTGACCTCAGGTGATGGGGTCTAAAGCTCCCTGCAGGCTATGTGTATAAGATATATATGAAACACAAAGGGATTTTATATTTATATTTAATCTTGTGTTCCACCCCCAAGATATGCATGTGTTATATATGTGTAAATATGCCAAAATTTAATTTTTAGATGCCACAATACTTACTCAACCTATAGTAAGACCCACTGTAAAATGTTAAATACCCCAGAGGTGAATGCTCCAGCCTTCCCTGGTGCCCTGCTTTTCTTTCGCTCTTGCTATGATAAAACACTCTGACCAAAACCAACTTGGGGAGGAAGGAGTTGACTTGACTTATACTTCCAGGTCATATAGTCCATCACTTAGGGACGTCAGGACAGAAATTGAAGCAGAAACCATGGAGGAATGCTTCTTGCTCACTCACTGGCTCATCCTCAGCTAGCTGTCTTCTACAGACCAGATAGACCCACATGTCTAGGGATGGTGCCTAGACCCATAGAGGTCTAGGCCTTCCCCTATCAATAGTCAGTTAAGACAGTCTCTTACAGATATGGCCACTGGCCAGTCTGATCTGGGCCATTACTCAAGTGAGGTTCTCTCTCCCCAGATGACTCTGGACCATGTCACACCGGCAATAATAACCAGCTCATCTGGATAAATCAAACACATCGGGTCACGGGAGTCATGATACGAGGGGTCTGTCCATGGAGGAGCAAAGTTTCTAAGAAAGGTAAGAGGGAGAGGAAACTCCTCAGGAGGAAGCATCACTGAGCTCTCAGAGCTCACACTCAGCAGCAGTGTGCTCCAGGCCTCCACACTCCAGCCATCTCCTGGAGTCCTGTGAAGGGAACTGGGGAAAATGTGAGTGACTTCTCAGGGTGACTTGTGACTGGAAACAGGAATGATTTCTTGGCGGGTGGGGTGGGTTTTATTCTGAGTAACACTGAAATTTGTTAGATTATTTAAACGTTCTTATTTTTATGTCTTTACTGGTGTTTATTAATTATGCATGATAATTATCCCATTATGTCACTTGGATGTTTTTAAGTAAAGGCTTGATATGAGCTGGTACATTGGTTGTTTGTTGTTCTGGAACATAACTCTAATAGCAAATTGAAAAGTGGAGCAGAGAAGGGAAAACTTGGTGCAAGGAAAGATCAAAGAGAGAGTTGTTACACTCTTTCCAAGGAAGAATAAAGAATTAAGGGAGATGATGGAAAGATTCCAGGGACATTTCAGTGTGGTATTTATAGGCTTGGACAGCTATCTGGATGTGAGAAGTAAAGGCAGATGTCAGGTCCGATACTGGGCTTGCTACTTAGAATGGTGAAGCCATTAACTGGGGTGATGATATTAGAGAAGAATGTCCAGGTTGTAGAAAAAATTAATTCATATTTGGGTATGTACTCTGGAACACCAGCATAGAAAAGACCTCCAGGCGGGGAGCAACCTGAGCTCAGAAGAAATTTGACAATTTGAACTACATTAATGAGTGATTTTCCTATTATAGGTATTCTTTGAATAGACAATATTTCCTAGAGATTATTGATCACATGAATGGTCCTATATTCAAAATTTATCTATAGACAAGACAATTATTTAAAAGTAGTATATCATGGGGCTGGAGAGATGGCTCAGTAGTTAAAGGCACTCACTGCTCTTGCAGAGGACTCAGATTCCCTTCTCAGCACCCACCTGGTGGCTCACAATCTAACCCTCTGTAACTTCAGTCCCAGGGGATCTGGCATTCTCTTCTAACATCTGTGGGCATTGGGCATACATGGTACTCACGCACATACATGGAGGCACAACACTAATACACATAAGAATTTTTAAACTGAAAAGTAGAATATCTTGGTATTAATAATGCATCAAAGTCCTTCTTAATCTCCTTGTCTATAAGACAGAAAAAAATAACAAGAAAGTATCCTGGGCCTTTGTAATTATTCTACATCTGGATACACAATGTAGTTTTACAGACTCAAAGAGACTGAACAATCCCCCGCCACTACCACAGCTCCACACATAGAAAAGTAAATAAATTGATCATAGCCATATAAGGACATAGCTGCATTTCAAGTTCCCTTTTCCACATGAATTCTATTCTTCCCTGTTACCAGAGGGCAGCACACTGGCTCCATCTAAGGTTAATTCCGTGCTTTGAACCCCAAATCCCTCAGTCTTCTCCGTAGCCTCACAAAGGAGACACCCCCTGTCTCTTTGTAGAGAGATCTTATTCTAGCCTGCTCATTGTCTTCTCTCTGACAGTATTTAACACATTTAATCATCTGCTTTGAGGTGTACAGCTTCGGCCCCATAACCCGGTCCAGCCCAACTATTTATCTGTCCTTTTTGTAACCAATTCTTTCAAAGACTGTGTTACTGTTTCTATTTCCTCATCCCTCACAATCTTACACATACCATGATCTGATTTTTATGGGCATCAATGGCCTATGGCATTATTAATAAAGTCAATGGACACTGCATAGTGGTTATTTTACTTCGCAGCAGCAGTTTCGAGAAGAATGCCTACCTCTTCTGCTTGGAACTTTGTCAGTTGGCTTCTGACACATCACATTTTCTCCTCAATTCGGTCTCCTACAAAATTCACAGCTTTCTCCTAGCTCTTAGGTGTTAGTTTCTCCTGAATATTCTCTGCTTAACCCATTCATTTCCAATTCAACACCCTCTCAGGGTGATCTCATATTTTCCCCTTCTTTCAATCGTTTTCTGTGTGCCTGTTCCTCCACATCCATAGATCCAGTCCAGGATGCTTTCTGAGTTATAAGACAGCATGCCCAGCTGTCCACTGGTCATCCTTAGTAAGACATCACCGGGAACACAAAAGCGACATCGCTATGCACTTCTATCCCAACCTGGCCCTGTGCTGATGTAACTTGTTCAGAGAATATCCCACATATATCTTTGCATAACAGGTGCTCGGGGGTCAACTGTTGACTGAGATGGGTGGGAGTGCCGCCATAGAAAAGACCACTACTCAGATTGTGCGTGGTGTGGAAATGGGAGAACTGGTAAACCAAATGACATTATAAAATATGCTTGATTGATCATCATTTTTAAATGAGCAGGATCATACAGAACAGCCTACATTTACAGCAAAAGAATCGTTTACATAAATGTGAAAGAGAATCATCTCAGGTAAAAACGTCTGGAGGACATGAGCAAGGACTGCAAACATCCCATGGTCAACAGAAGGATGTGGCTTGTGAGTACAAAGTGATGACATCTGACACTATCAGTAGTGTTAGCACCACACTCAAGAAAGCTGGCAAGCAGTGAGAAGCCAGCTTGCAAAAGCGCTGTGTGTTCCATTTCCCTCTTGAGGGGAGGTGGTAACAGTTTCTCATTGCTGCAAGTTTCTCAGAGCCCTGGGTTTCCTGGAAGGTTTTTTCCACCCTTCCCACACCTGTATAAAGACTCCAGTAACAATCTGCCAAGTCCAGCCCCCAACTCAGGCTGAGACCCTCTGCTCTACCACAGGCCTCATCGGCCACCAGAAGTCCAGCTCCAACTTGAGTAGAGACTCCCTGATCCCCTACTCAACCACAGGTCACACCAAGCAGAAGACCAGAGAGGAAACAGAAACCAAGGAACAAAACATCCATCCAACAAAGACAAACCCAAGAAAGCCTATAGTTGCCCTTTTGATCATAGCTCATGTCTTCATTGTGCACATAAATAAAGCATGCTGAATGGAGAGTGAGAAGTCCCTTAATGCTTCATGCCAGCTGTGCCACATCTGGAGAATGATACATAATTCTACACATTGATAACAAAGACAATACCAAAAAAAAAAAAAGATAACATGCTATAAAAGCAATGGCTGCAATAGCTAATACAAAATCTAATATGTGCTGAGCATCTTATAAGTACTTTATGCATATCATTTCATATACTATATCAGATTAGTACAATTACTATTCCCATTTTGCAGATTATGAAAGTGAGGCACCAAAAGGTATATAACCAACCCAAGTAAGTAGTAAGTAATAGAGCCACATTTCAAAAGCACATCTCCACACCCCATGCTCATAGGAATCAACCATATCAATGGCCTATCAGAAATGATAAGGAGAATATTAGCCTGGGAATGGGATGGGAGGAGATGCAAAAGAAAGCATGTGAGCTGGTCTACACTTAAACCAGCAGGTAGGAATCATAGGCGGCAGGTGCTGGCTAGGTCAAATGAT
Source organism: Peromyscus aztecus (assembly GCA_902168405.1). Lineage (NCBI taxonomy): Eukaryota > Metazoa > Chordata > Mammalia > Rodentia > Cricetidae > Peromyscus > Peromyscus aztecus. The sequence goes on along the minus strand of CABHPQ010167232.1, from coordinate 18,641 downwards.
TATAATTCTTTGACTTGTCACTAGGGAACAAGCATGCTCATAGAGTTCACTGTCAGTAGAGGACAGAGGTCCATCTATAAATAATATCAAAGTCCCACCCTGGGAAAAAGGTGAACCTAACAATCCCCTAAAGTCTCTTTGTTCACTGAGATCTATGGTTCTAAAAATAATGCATGGTCTTCATCTCTAACAGCTCACAACTTCCTATAGAGAATAAGGCAAACACAGCAGAACTCAGGAAAGGTAAATCATTTAAAAAATCTATCAAAGTAATAAAAGGGAGTAGGTCCTCACACTCCCCCTAAAGATAAATGCCTCTACCTACACTTCCTTATCGAGCAATATTAAAGATGGAAACCACCACAGCACATAATGCCATGATATAAAATCCTACGAAATGCCAAGTAACACATTAAGCGTAAGTCGTCCTCATGCACCTGCTTTTTCCTATCAATGACGGTGGCAAAGAATTTGAGTTGTCTGTCTGTGAAATCACTTCTCCTCCTCTACCAGAAGGACAGGTTCTAGTTAAATCTGAGATTAAAGGGGTGGTTCAAAGTGACCCCTGGCCCTCAAAGCCAGGAATTAGCCACGCCGTGGTTGCAGGCACTGCAGACGTGATCTATCAGATGCGGGTGAAGCGAATCCTTTTGCAAAGCATGACAGCTTTCTCAAACCTGACTGTGGTGAATCCAAACCAGATTTTTATGCTATATGACCAGCTTCCAAAATTCAAAGTCATTTTGCTATCACATTTAGCTTATGTTTTACAAGCTTTATGTTTACAGTCAAAGATATAGAAGCCTGCATTGCAGACGACATGATGGGCCTGAGCTCCCCTGGTGCTCATCTTGTATAATAAAATATCAGATAACAGCAATAGGGAAATACATGACGTCAGTGTTTCTCTGTAACAAAATGCTGTCAGACAGCAATGGATTTCCCCACATCCTTAAAAGGAACCTCACATTCCATACCCTAAAAGCTGTTCACAATGTGCCATCAGACCATCCTCAGTGATGACAGCTTTCCAATGAAATGTCACCAATCCTGAAGCAGTCAGTCCTCTGACACTGTGCCGCAATCCTCACGCGCCCACTTCTTACCTTTTTGTAGTCAGATGAGGGCTTCTCACCAGCCAGTGTGCTAAAAATGGTGCCCTGGAAAATAGGAAGGACACAGACCATCAGAGCCCTTTAGAGCGGAGGACACCACCTTCCCTTCCGCTCCTGGTCTAAGTGCACTTTGCGTCCCGTCGCCTCAGATGTCCCTGCATTAAAATGCATCTGTCTCTCGGCATTCCCAAGGCCACCATGCCCAGGTTAGACCATCTGTCCCGTCGCCTCAGATGTCTCTGCATTAAAATGCATCTGTCTCTCAGCATTCCCAATGTCACCATGCCCCGTTTGGACCATTCGTTTCAGACAAACGAGGAAATGGCTCTCACCTTCATTTCACAAAGTCTTTCAAATGGCTCCCACTGTGAGCCTGAGCTCTGGAGCAGGACCTTTTCCTAAGAGAGAGTCTACCAGCGATGGTGCCAGGGCTTGGGGTCTCCTTTCCACTTCCTTTAACACACTCCCTCTCCCAGTGTTTGACTTCTTGCCTATACCTGTTTGCATGTGTATTTTCTTGGCATTATGTGCCACTTACAAGGCTTTCAAACATCCAATGTTGCATGGGGATTTATACACAAGGTTGTTCTTCTTGAACTACCCACAAACACACATGTGGCCATTGCTAGCCACACCAATGGCTCAAGGTTATAATCTTCTCTACTTTTTAAGTATAAAACGAATGCACATTTTTAATGATTAAATCTCCTTTGTGTCCTATTCTTCTGAGGTAGCCAATAGTGGAAAGAAAGTACCCAATGAATATGCATAGGAGAGATGCAAGATCAGTAACAGAAGAGCAGCTGTGCGTCTTATCCCACAGCACCTTCTGGAGGTCTCCGTGGGAAGGCAGACTCCCACATAATAACGCTATAAAGTGAAGTTCAGGGAGAGGGAGACAGGCGAATGACTCCTACATAATGGAAAAACACGTCTTTATTTAGCACTTACACATTGACTACTGTCCACTTATGTAGCGAAGCCAGAATTTTCGACATCAGGTCTTTGAACATCCAGAAGCAGATAATTCTCTGTTGCAGAGAGGAGAGGGGCATGGTACCCATCACAGGATGCCCTGCTGCACTTTTGAATTCTATCTACCTGGGGCTAATATCATCCCTCTGGCAGCTTCAACTGTAAGTGTAACCTGTCTTGAGACATTACTAAATATTTTGTGGAGACAAAATTATCCCCAGCTGGAAGCAACTTGTTAAACCTAATAGGACTTAGAGACATGACCCTGAATTCCATGAGCTGCACAACTAAATATTTCCCCCAGGAAACAAAAGTCTGGTGGCAGAATTTCTCTGCCCACCACTGAATTCCTGTGTCATTCTCTATTCTAACTAGGAGTCAGAATCTGGGGAAGGCCTACATTTCAGCTACCAAAGACTCCACGTGGGGAGTCTCAAGGACCATGACGGCATCTTTAACTAAATTTAAGATACACCAGCAGGTCTGGCAGGATAGCTCTGTGGGCAAAGGTGCTTTTTGCACCAACCTGAGAAGCTGAGGAGTGAAATGCTCAGATCCCAAAGCAGAAGGAGGAGAGAACTGACTTTTGAAAGTTGCCCTGTGACCTCTATACATGAGCTATGGCAGGCTTGTGCCTGTACTCATACCCATCATACACACCCACCCACATCCACATTCATACACACACACACATGCACACACACATTCTGGGAAGAGCAAAGTAGAATACGTCTTTTTATGTGTGGAGGGTGCACATGCTTGGGTGTGTGTGCACACTGGTGCGTGTGCATCCAGAGGTCAGAGGTCAGAGGTCAGGTGTTTTCCTTGTTTGGTCACCAGTTATGTTTTGAGATGAAGTCTCTCTGAAAGTGGAGCTCATCAGTTTAGTTAAGTAAGCTGGCCAGTGTTTTATGATGTTTTGTTTGTGTTCTGACTAATAAAGCTTGCCTGGAGATCAGAGAATCAGAGCAGCCAGTCACCAGACTTCTTACCTCTACAAATCCTCAAACTGAATGGGGGGCTAGATCCTGTCTCCACCCACCTTATACTACTGTCTCCACCTCCCTAGTGCTGGAATCAAAGGCATGAGCCTCTCAGGTGCTGGGATTAAAGGTGTGAGCCACCACTGCCTAGCACTGTTTCTCTTGTAGACTGTTTCAATCTTGTATAGCCTAGGGTGGCCTTGAACTCCTGATCTTCCTGCTTCCTCCTCCCAAGTGCTGGGATTAAAGGTGTGTGCCACCACCGCCTGATTTCTATGGTTAACTAGTGGCTAACTCTGCCCTCTGATCTCCAGGAGAGCTTTATTTGTCAGAACATAAACAAAATATCATACAATGGGCTGGCCAATGAGCTGCAGAGATATGCCTAGCTCAGCCCCACTAAGCGCTGGGTTTGCTGACATGCACCACTGAACCCAGCTTTTACATGGGTGCTGGCAGTTCAAACTCAGTCTCTGGTCTGTATAGCAAACATATTACAGACTGAGCCATCCCTAAGGACCCCAGGAATATCTGTATCCGAAACTTCAGACATTAGTGCTGTAGCCCCAGGAGAAGTGACCCACAAAATTAAACAATACCCTTCCATTTCTTTAGAACAGTCCCAGGTGATTTGAGAAATGCATTCAGAGAAGAAAAAAGAGTCTAAAATGGGCAAAAGTAGCTTCACACACACAAAATGATGTGACCAGCTATAAATGTTGTATTTGTAGAAACGCTTGAGCCAAAGGACAATGCATAGTAAAGTCTTAATACCTGGAATGAGTATAAAGGAGGAATGGCATGGATCAATGATAGTCCATAGCCTTAATTTAGCTATTTTCTGAGGAGATTTTACTTATACGCTTGGTCAATTTCATTTCATTCCCTTCAAAAGACTTTAACTGGCATCCAGTCTCCTAATTGCAACCATTGTGAATGGCTTTGGGTGGGCTTTCTGAGCTTTCCCATAACGTGCTCGGCTGAATTACTGAAAACGAAAGACTCAAAGGATGGTGACCTCCTCACTCTGTGACCTTCTTGATTACTGCATCAATATTTTTCTACGAAAGGAGAAACTCCTAATGAGTCACCTCCACCAAAGTTTGCATGATGCTCTGTTTGTCACATTATGCAAGTGCAATGTCTTTTTAAAAACCCCCAGCCTCAGACCTTATTAGTGAGATGACCTGTGTGGGGTGGACAGCATCATACATCAACAATTAAAGCAGTTTCGCCCAAATACACTTAGGAAGTCAAGCACTACTCTTGTGTATTTATATGCCGATGCCTGAAATTTCTCTCATGGGATTTCTGTTTTTAGCATTAGGCTTTGACTCATAACAGTCAACTCATGGGGGACAATTACGTGCAGGGGTCACTACAGGAAAGGACACTGGAAATTTCATGCTTGTACTTCATTAGTCTCTTATATCTTAAAGGAAATAAATTTATCAGATCCACCCCCAAAAGTAGATTTTTTTGGTACTCTTTTCCTTAAAAAAAAAATGAATTCAAAAGCAGATTTGATTGGCGAAGTAAAGAGACTGAGGTCACGAGGGCATTGGACACTCGTGGTGAAGGAAAAAGATCTGAAGACACAGGTCACAGGTTAGATTCCCTACAAAGCAAGCTGTGAAATGGAAATTACATGCAAGGGGTATTCTTGATGTGTGTAGAAGGGGAGGTCACAGGATGGAGTAGATGGCAGTGAGCAGCAGAGTAGATTCAGCAAAGCTCTCAGCCAACCACATAGCAAGCTCTCAAAACAGCGGATACGCACGCAAACATGGGGACATGAAGTGCTGCCCTAGAAAGGAAACATGTTTTGCTAGGCCACCTGACTCTTTCCATCCCCAAGCTGAGAGCACTTAACTGGCAGCATCAGGGAGATCTGTGTGGAACGTGGCTGAGCCTATTCTAGTATGCTCTGTTTGAATATGCTTTTACCTGGGACGGACCTCGCTTGTAACCTATTTACTATAGTTAAACATGGTTTCTTATAGGTGAATGATTGCTGGTCTTTCATGATGTCTTGGATAGAAAATCAAGTGGACCACCTGCTCAGCAGCCTAAGCCCTAGCCCTTGTCCCTTCTTAACAGATGATTTAGCAGCTTACGATGGATCCTTGATCTCATGGCCTTCAATTCACCACTCTGAAATGAGAATGCCTATATCCTTTTTCCTTTAGGGTCATGAGATCCTTAGATAATATGAAGAAGATGACCCTGTTTTTATCAGGCACAGTGTTTGGAAATCCATAATTATAATAGACAGCTACTTCTTTCTTCCATCTGCTAACATAAGAACACTCAACAGAATGGCGTGATCAGCTTTTCATCCTCTTCGGAGGCACAAAGAATTCTTATAGGTGTATTGTAGGTTCTCCAGAGAAGAACTGATAGGCTACATCAAAACCTAGATGAGAAGACACTGTGGTTTGACACTAGGAAGGGTGAGGAAGGCCACAAGATGTCATCTTTGGACTAGGAAACTAACCAAGGAAGCCAAAGGTGTAACTCAACCAAAGAGAAAGTCTGAGAACTACAGAGCCCATGGTTTAACTACTGTTCTGAGGTCAAAGGCTATAACCCCTGAGAACCTTGGGAAGAAGAGAGGGTCTTAGTACAAATTTTAGAGTCTGAAGAACCAAGAACCAGGAGCTTCTATGTCTGAAAAGAGAAAAATATGGATGAGCCAACTGAAAGAGGGAGATGGACAGAAAGAGAGAGAAGGACGGAGGGAGAGGGGGAGAGGGAGGAGGGAAAGAGCACTCATCATCACCTTTTTGTTCTATTCACTGTCCTTAATGGATTGCATAACTCAGGTCACATTGTTGAAGACAGATGATCTCAGTCTTCTGATTTGCATACTAGTCCATGCAGATAATATCCCCAAATCATGCTCTGTCACTTGTGAGGACATTCATTTGCCCAGTCACGTTAACAATGTTAACCATCACAACAGGTAGACCACAAAGTGAAAAATTATAGAACGGCTCTTTGTTTGACTCTGAAACACATTAACATGGGAATTAAAGACTAGAGTGCACAGCCTTGTCTCCAAGTTAACATTTATAATCATCTGTAGAAAGAACTACATAGGCAGAAGTCACAGAGACCCAGAAGATAAAAAATGAACCTAGCTAGTTCTTGGTTAGAGAGACCACTGATGGAGTATGAGTAAATAATGGGCATCCAGTCCAGCATGAGCAAAGAGAGCCATGGAAGGTGAGCTGCTTACCCATTCTCACTGCTGGGAATGTTCTGCAGCAGCCAAACACCTACAAGAGACACATGGCTCATATTTCCCTTTAAATGAAGGTTTAAGTCCAAGAATTATCACGGTGTTGTTTATCTCCATTAAATTAGGAAAGGAAACTGGAAAACTGTCTTCTGCCGCCACTGAACTATTTTTGCTATCCAATATCCATAAATACTTTTAAAAATAGCAAACATTTAATACTTATTTAATTAAATTGGAACAGCTCAGGTGTTGGATTATAAAACTGAAAGTATCCGGAGTCCAGGTCTCTGAAATGGCAGCATTATGGAATTCCATTCCCAGCACGTAGACGTGTGTCTGTGAGCAGGGGTATTTTTTACTCTTAGCTAGATGCCACCAGGCAGAGGCCAGCTGCTTTTGGTAAATGGTCAAATACAATCAAAAGCTACGATCCTTTTAAGGGAATGATACCTGAATAAAACCCATCCATTTGAGGCCTCCAGTCTGCACTTTGCAGGCATGGTGGATGATCTCTCACTTGGTGGTGGATGTCAGGATTGAGCCTACTCTTACCACTAGCAATTTGAAATCTCTTACATTTAAACGGATGGGTCTCCAGAGTACATACCACTTGGATGCTTTCTTAGTAAGCTGATCCTTGAGCCTCTTCACAAAATACACATTTCCACTCTATTTTCATGCTTTAGACTAACATTAATACATATATGCTTAAAAAATGGCATACCCTTCAGGCATTCACATTTATTTTTTAACTGCGTAATTATAAATATCAACCAAAGGAAAAAAATTATGCTTCCAAATAAATGACAAAATTATAGTGTTTTCTTGTAGTCCATGAATACCGAAATTTTCAATTAGCCAAGTGAAAAGCCATTGAATATGCCAGCAGGATTTATATACGAGACTAATGACCATCATCTGCATCCTATTTAGCTAATGAAGGCTTGGAACACTTGTGGATAATTAAGGGAAAGCTGATGGGAGAAAATTCGAACCCTGGAAAGATCAAATCTATTTATGTCTGCATTTAAAACTAAACATACTTAATAGGTCATTCAATCAAAGCATAATGTCTATTCATCTGGGATAAGATAGATGTGCATAAGTTATGTAGCCAGCAAAGTCCCCAAACCCAAAAGTCATTCTTTTTTCATTCATTCAATAAATATTTAACACCCCCATGTGCCTCTGACCTTGTGGATTAACATGACGGCACCATAATTCCTTTAATGTTTCTCTTACCAGTTTTCCTTCCCACCATAATTAAATGTATGGCTCTGGTTTTCTGTTTATATGGAAACTACCACCTGAGAATCATGACAGACACAGGATGGCTGCAATCCAGGGGCCATTTACCTGTGTATCATGACAGGCACAGGATGGCTGTAGTTCAGAGGCCCAACAGAGACTACCATCCACCTATGTATCACGGCAGACACAGCATGGCTGAAGTCTGGGGACTGATGGGAACTATCATCCACCTGTGTATCATGGCAGACACAGCATGGCTGCAGTCTCGGAACTGATAGGGGAAGTACAGATTGCAATGGCCACCTGGATTTTTCTCAGTCCTGGAAGAATCCCTCAGAGGCAGGCACACAGATTATGAATAGATGGTGTCTGCGAGGAGATATTGGAATAAAGACAAAACCCTGATACCCGAGAGTAGCTACAACAAGACTCGTGAGCCACTGAGCTCCACTCATGTCACTGAGTAGAGTTCTGGCCATCTCATCCAATTGTTACTGGCCCAGCGGAGTAGAGAGTGTGTTAAAGCTCACTCCCAGGATGCCATCATCACCCTTACAAGTCTGTCCTTAGCAGAGGTGATGGATGCCACAAGAACCTGTAATCTTAGGATCTATTCCTATGCTAAAAAATATGATACATATTGTTTGCAGACACTTCATAAATAGTGATACAGTTTACATATTAAATAACATTAAGATAGAATAATTTGACATTGTTATAAACAGAAGAAAATAGTGAAAAATTTCAGGTTACAAAGCCCTTTTCCCCAAAACAAGCCTTAAAAAAAAACCTTTTTCTAATGTGACAAGCATATTCAGTGACTAGTCATGTCTATTCCTGTTACACTAATGGAATTAAAAAGCAAGGCCAACCTTCAAAATCACAGCCTCAAAGGATGATGACTCATTTGAACTACAAAAGTAGTTCTTGCTATGGCAATACCCAGAAAGCCAAATTTATCTACTTCGAAAAGAGAAAAACAAACAACAACAACAACAAAAAAAACCTATGGTGGAGTTAAAACTAGAAAAAAATAGCTATATAACCTTTTCATGACTCCTGAGTCTTTTTGCCTATATCCCATCCTCCCTTATTTCCAAATATTACCCTCTCTTGGTCTCCTTTCTAAATTTTAAACTATAGCCACACTTACACTCACTTACATATATACACGATAGGCTGTGATCTGAATATGTAGGAGAACATGTAGTTTTCTCTTTCTGAGTTTGGGTCACCCCACTCAATATTATACTTTCCAGATCCACTCATTTTCCTGCAAATACCAGTATTTCACTTTTCTCTACAGCTGGATGACAGTAGTCCCTATGTGTATGTACTACATTTCCATTAGCCACTCATCTGTGGATGGATATATGGGCTGGTTCTATTTCCTCCTATCACAGATAGAGCAGCAATAAACAAGGATGTGTAGACATCTCTGTGGTAGAGTAAAAGATGCTTTGTGCATATGCCCAGGAGTGGAATAGTTGGGTCATATGGTAGTTATATTTTTAATATTTTGAGGAACCTCCAAGTGATTACCATAATGGCAATATTAATTTGTATTCTCACAAATAACAGCAAATAAGGATTCCTTGTTACCCACAACCTTTCCAACTTTCTTGGTCAGATTTCTTGATGATAGCCATTCTGGTTGGAGTAAGAGGATCTCAAAGTAGTTTTGTTTTGCATAGCCTTGAAACCAGGGATGTTGGACACTTATTAAAATAGTTACTGTCACCGGGCAGTGGTGGCACACGACTTTAATTCCAGCACTCGGGAGGCAGAGCCAGGCGGATCTCTGTGAGTTCGAGGCCAGCCTGGTCTACAGAGCAAGATCCAGGACAGGTACCAAAACTACTCAGAGAAACCCTGTCTCAAAAAAACCAAAAAATAAAAAAATTTGAAAAAATAGTTATTGTCCATTTATGTTTCTTTCTTTGAAAACTATCTCTTCATCTCATTAGCCCATTTGTTGGTGGGCAGTTTTGTTTCCTTTATGTTTATTTTTTGCATTTCTTTGTAATTCTAGATATTGGCCCCTAAACCTATAGCCAGCATTAAATGAAGAAAACTGAGAACATTTCCTCTAAAATCAGAATTGAGACAAGAATGCCTACCCATCGCTCTTAAATATAGTGCTTGGAGCCTTAGCTAAGCAATTAGGCAAGGGAAGGGCACAAAATGGATAAAAATAGGAAAGGATGAAGTCAAACTATTCTTAGTTGCAGACGATGTGATTCTATACTTAAAAGACACTATAGAACTTACTAGAAAACTTTTAAATACACAACTTACAGTGTAATTGTAGGAAAAGAAATCAACTTTACAAAACAGTAGCCTTCCTACGTACCAACAATGAACTCTCACAGAAAGAAACTGGGGAAGATATCTCATTCACAATAACTCCAAAAAATGCCTAGGAATAAGCCTAACCAAGAAGAGAAAATTTGTATGTTTAAGGCATTGAAAAAGAAAATCAAAGACACTAGATGATGGAAAGACATCCATGTTACTGATTGAAGGAACTAAACGCATGAAAATGGCTACCTTCCAATTTTAATCTACAGATTCAATGCAATTCTCATCAAAATTCCATTTCATAGCTCTCGTGTCTAGAAAGAGCAATGTAAGAATGCACATGGAAACACAAAGGATAGATAACAAACACCACAACCTCAAGAAGAACACAGCTGGAGTCACCACACCACCTGGTACTACACGACAGAACACAGTGACAAAGACAGCCCGACACTGGATAAAAACAGACAGACCAAAGAAACAGACGAGAGGTCCCAAAAGTAAACCAACAAAGTTATGGTCACCTCATTTTTGACAAAGATGGCAAAAAACATACAGGGAAAGAAAGATAACTGATTTAACGATACTAGCAAAACAGAAAATCTACCCTGAGAAGAATGAAATTAAATCCAGATCATTCATCTGTACAAAAGTCAATGGAAAGTCGATCAAAGGCCTTCATTTAAAACCCCCAAAGATGAAAATGCTAGAGGAAAACATAATTTTCAAGATACTTTGTAAGAAAGAACTTCATGAACAGAATTCCAGGGGCACAGGAACTGGTCCCCAAAATCAACAGACGGGGTGACAGGAAATTTAAGTTTCTGCACAACAAAAGAAACCATTAGCAGAGCAAACACAACCCACAGAATGGGAAGGAGAAAGAAAAAAAGAATGTCTTTCCCAGCCGTCCTTCAGAGGAGGCTAATACTAAAATTTCCTTAGCCAATGACTGTGCAACCCACAACCTAGAACAGTGACAGCACATGGATCCCTAGGGCAGGTTCTGTGATGAGAACTGTACTCCGGGATCACTGGGGCACAATATGAGATCCATTTAAAACACACAAAAAGCGGGGTGGGGTAATGGCTCAGGGGGCAAGTGCTTGCTACCGAAGCCCGAGGCCAGAGTTCAGATCCCCTGTTCAGTGTCACCAGCCATTGTCCTTCCCAGCTCAGAGGACGGTCACCTGGCATCGGAAGTGCGGAAGGGAGAAGGGGCCGAAGGAAAGGGGACAGAAGGACAAGCAGAGGATGGCTGTAAAGAATATGCGGGAATCTATTCTCAAATAGTACGTATATTTCCACCCACCCTTTTTGGTTAACCACATCGATGATTTTAAAGGATCGTTACCCAACATTTGGGGATTTAAACCCTTTATACCCCATTGTACTTAGCCAAATTCCTTTAGCAGAACTTACAGGTAGGTGACCTATCATCTGTACCGGACTGTAAGCTTGTGGACCCCAGGAGCAAATTCTTAACTGTCTTCTCTATTCTACAGTTTAATACCGTGGTGGGTATATGGTTGGAAGCAGGGGGAGACTTCGTAAATGTTTGTTATGTGTACAGTGAGTAAGGGAAGAAACAGATGTCAAAAGGGGGAGAAAGGAGCATCGAGAGAGGTAGGCAGGGAAGAAGGAAAGGTAATGGGAACTGAAGGAAAATATAATGGGACAGAGTCTTATGAATCAAATCCCACCCCCTCCCCAAAAGAGATGCTGACATTCTAGCCCATGCAACTGTATTTGAACACAGTCTTTGCAAGTAGCGCAGTCAAGATGAGGCTACTCGCTGGAGAGATGGCTCAGTGGCTTAGAGGACTTGCTGCTCTTTCTGAAGCTCTGGGTTCAATTCCATGCCTCACTATGGCAGCTCACCACTGTCCGTAACTTCAGGAGTCTGACACCCTCATACAGACATCGATACAGGCAAAAATACCAACGTGCATGAAATAAAAATAAATCAATCATTAAGAGGAAGCCATGGAAGCAGGTTCTAATCCAATGTGATTGGTGACCTCACAAAGATGGGAAGATTTCAGGCAGGCAAAGGGAGGGAAAACGAGTGAAAACAAGTGTGTGGTGAGAAGACAGGCGTGGTGCAGCCACAAGAGAGCACTGGGGCATGGTCAGAGCCAGGCACAGGCAAGGGAGACTTCACCCAGGGTCTCAACACTTGGAGTTTAGACTTCGAAACTCCGGAACTGTTGAATTTCTGTTGTTTTAAGTCCCTCCCAGCTCGTGGCACATTTTACAGCAGAGTCGTCAACCTAATACAGGGACTATGAACCAGGGACGTTTTGTTTTAGTGGTTGGCAATTTTCCAGTGTGAAGGACAAGATAGTAAATTTCCCAGGCTTTGAAGCCCATGAGGTTTCTGTCACATCTGCTGTGCCACTACATCGTGAAAGGGCTTGTACACTGTATGCAAATGAGACGGTGTGGCTATATTCTAATATAGTTTTCTTTTTTATCAAGAAAAAATTTTTTATTCATTTTATATACCAAAGATTCCCCTCTTCCCTCCTCCTACTCACCCCCAGCCTCCCCCTCCCAACCCACCCTCCACTCCCTTCTACAAGAAAGTAAGGCCTCCCATGGGAAGGTACATTTAGTAGAGGCAGGTCCAAGCCCCTCCCCCTGCCCCAAGGCTGTGCAAAGTGTCCCATCATAACACTGGGCTCCAAAAGGCCTGCTCATGCACCAGGGAAGGATTCTGATCCTACTGCCAAGGGGCTCCCCAAGCAGATCATGCCACACAACTGTCTCGCTATACAGGGGGCCTAGTCCAGTCCCATGCAGGTTCCACAGCCGTTGATCTAAATTTCATGAGTTCCCACTAGTTTGGTTCAGTTGTCTCTGTAAGTCTCCCCATCATGATCTTAATGCCCCTTGCTCATAGAATACCTCTTTTCTCTCCTTGACTGGACTCCTGGAGCTCGGCCTGGTGTTTGGCTGTGGATCTCTGCATCTGCTTCCATCAGTTACTGGGGAAAGGCTCTATGATGACAGTTAGGGTATTCACTGATCTGATTACTGGGGTAAGCCAGTTCAGGCACCCTCTCCACCAAGCTAGAAGTCTAAGCATGGTGTGAAATAACATTTTTTTTCTTTTCTCAAATTATTTAAAAATGTCAAAATCACACTTGCCTCATAGCCCATACAAAAATAGGCATGAGGCATATGTTTGTTCACCTTGGCTTTAGATCTGGGAATCAAAAAATGTGGGTCCAGGCAGGCCAGGTTCCATCAGTGATTTCTGTAACCTGGCTTAAATCAGTGCGTTCCTACTTCCAAGGAGCACGGCAAGCATTTTCCTGGCCACCTAGAGGGCTAATGAATAGATGATCACATACCTTCAAATATGTTGTCTATAGTAATAGTACATGCCTTGACACTATTAACTGTGTCTCATGTGCACAGATATAAGCGTGCTCATAAAGGCCAGAGTGATGGTCAGGTAAGTCGAGGTAGAAAGAAATGCGTGAGCCCTTCATCATCTACACCTTCAGTGAAAAGGTCAAAGCTGTGAGTGGCCAGAGGACATTCTAAGGTAAACAGTAAATATTTGTCATTTTAGGTTACGTTTGACCCCAGACTACTGCTGAATCGAGAATTTTTATTTCTAGGGAAGGCTCTGCATTAGGATGTGTCTACTGCTAAGAGGCTGTACTGCACCTCCCTAACTCATCCTGATAAGCATTCATCACCCGCTAACACACCCTTGGCCATCTTCAGCCCTTTTCTGTGGTGCCAACAGCTGACAAAGCCATAAATATTCTCCTGCATGCAGACACACCCTCACACTCATCGCCATAAGGAGTTGGAACTCTGCCACTGTGCTATGGAGGAGCTGGACACGGGTTGATAGCTACAGACGTTCAGGTCTGGCACAAGGTAAAGCCAAAAAAGAAAGAAAAGAAAAGAAGAAGAACAAAGAAAAGAAAATAGTTCCCACAAGGAAATATCAGCTGCTAACACTGCATGTGGCTGCGAACCTCCCAAGAACTCAAGCAATACTCCTGGAAAACAGTGTCCATCCTTCCAATTATGACCAAAGTCATAAATCCCTAAGATGCAGAGTTTTCCTCCAACTCAGGCACTTCAATTCCAACTCCTCCCTAAGACTGTGCCTTTTCCCATAGAGATGTTCTCTGTCCGACTCCTCATAAGTTTGAAGTGGACAGAGGATCCATTTTCTTAGTCTGCCGATCTCCCCTCTGCTCCTTCTCCATGTTTACTCTTGTACACCATCACCACCAGCTTTTAAAAGAGCAGAGAAACAAGCCAGTGCTTCTGAATGTCCATCCAGACGCAACTTTCTGGCCTTCTTTTAGAAGATGTTTACATGAAGACATGAGTAGGTTCGAAGGATTCTCTCCCTGGAACAGAGGAGTAGCTCAATGGAAGAGTAGCAGACTCAAATCCCTGCTCTACCCCCACCCCACCCCCTGCATGTGGACAGAGGCTCAAACTTCAGTTCTCTGAACCTGAACTCCCTAGGTGTAAACTCACAGTAGTACCATCCTGAGGGGTTTCTAGGACTTAACACGATGTATTCTCGGTAACAACAGCTACTATGATGATTTCTGAGAATTCTAGACATCTTATCTAACTCTGTCCTCAAGCACATGTTCCACAGAAGTCACAGATGCCGATTTACAGGAATAGATCTATGTACCAGAGCACATAATGGAGGCGGTGGAGATGAAGGGTAAGCTATGATTTGAGTCCTGAGTGACAGAAGAACAAAGATCAGGGAGGAGACATTGGCTCTCGCTTCCTTAAGTAGTCTTTGGATTATTATATACTGGTAATGCTTATGCTCCTGGTTAAGGTGCCTGGAGAAGGACTGGCACTATAAATACCTGAGAAAAAAGCAAGTGACACAGAAGAACATTCTCAACAGACACATGCACACACTCATACACTCAGTGTCCAAAAGTCTGAGACACTTAGAAAAAAACATTCAAAGGACTTCTATACTTCTCCCTCCATAAAAGCATAATCTTTTCTGCAGCAAGAGATAAAATACAGAAAAATAACTTTAAACTTAAAAAAAAACCTAAAAGTCAGTCAGATAAAACAACCAGATACATGATACCACAGCATTTCGAGCTGGGAGGTGGGGGGTAAAAGTCCTGTAGTCTCCAGCCCAGATATGTGTGCTCAGGAGAGGTGGGGATGAAACCACTGATGGCCTTGGGCAAGGAAGCTGGAGGTGCTGAGCTCTGGGAAGATTCTTTGTATTGGAGCATGTGTAGGAGGCAGGGACACATCATCAGAAGTTTTATAACCCAACGTCTTTCTTTTGCTTTCACGGTAATTCTGTTCCCCACTACCCACCTAAATAAGTCCGTTCATAAAGGGGGAAAGGCAACTGTTAATTTGCAATTCAAGCTGCAAAATACTGTGTAAATTGGGTAGATGAGGACAAGAAGGAGAAAAAGGTTGAGGGAGAAAGACATTTCCATAATTACTGGCTATTACAAACCATCAAATGGACACACAGCAAGGACAGAGGGTGCGAGCCCAACAGGATGGGTTCCCATTTAAAAGCCTAGCGCTGTCGTTAACAAATGAATGGTGTTGCGCTATTATCTCAGGCTCTCTTAGTGATGGTTTGACAGGAAATCGATGGCTCTATAATTTTACTGAACACCAGAAATATAAATAAGAAGGCCTGCCTTGCCATAAGCACATTTCCTAATTAGTGCTCTGACAGAATCGGCCCTTATCCTGGTTGTACATTACTGCATCTTTGGTTCTTCCAAGTTTGAGTTCCACCTGCACCAGATCTTCAAGAAAAAGATGAGTAATGGGTCTCTGGGGCTTGGGGAAAATCCCTGTTGTTGTGCTGCTGCTGCTGCTGCTGATGATGATGATGATGATGATGATGATGATGGTGACGGTGATGGTGATGGTGATGTTTTTCCCCTTTTTCTTCCTCTTCTTCTTCATCCTCTTTTAGCTTCTGCATTCTTTCTAACTACTCCAGACCCATTTATTCAACCAACTACCAAACATGGACATTTGAGGACCAGGCTGGATTCTGCTGTGCTCTAAAAGATGAACTAGATGATTGGGTGCTATGCTGGCTTCCGGTTGGTCTTCACCACCCTTGGGCAGAAAGGCAGCTGGATCAGTAGCAGTATTTACTTGTTCTGTACTCGTGAGTATGATCCCCATTTTATTCCTTAATAAATACGTCTTCTTCCCAGACATTTGTGGATTTCTTACACTATGTTGGTTTGTTTTAGAGACTCCTAAAGGAGTAAATACTTTATAAAGCTTTATTGAACATGAACACAATCCACATGCGTCCATAGATTCAACCACCAGCCATGGAAGAACCATTTTAAGTGTGTTTGGCCAACCCCTTCCAAGCTTCAAATTCATGGTTCTCAACTGACAGTTAAACATGCCCACTAGAATGTTCCATGGGCAACTATGACTTGTCTAGAACCAAGCACATCATATTTTCCTAGCCCAGCTTTCACTTGTATCTTGGTTAACAGTGAATTCATTTCTTCACTCTTTCAACCATAATATCTAAGTCTCTTTGACCCTTCCCTCCTCACCCATTGCATGCTCTGGATCCTAACACAGAAAAAATGCTCTGAATTAGTGTGAGAAATCCACAGATGTCTGGGAAGAAGACATATTTATTAATTATGCTTTTCTCATTACCACTTTCTAAGTTCAAATCCTTTCACCTCTTCCTAACTTTTCTGTCATATTTTTGTGCTGAACACTGACACATGAATACTCTCCTAAAACAAATTTGATTCTGCCCTTTGCCAATTTGAAGACCACTGGCTGGCACCCTGGTGTCAGGCATGTGATGTCCCCAATAAAAATGCACTGCTTCCAACTGTTGACACTGGCTATGCCTTATTTTGTCAGGCATTTCCCACATATCCCCTGAATAGCCACACCAAACTTGGATTCCTGGACAGACCGTAAATACCTGCAAGTCCTTGAATGCATACTACCAGGTTCTCTCTGCCTAGAAACCTCTTCTTTTCTCTCCTGGCCAGTTCTGGCTCCCTCCTACCAAGATTTTCCTGACCTTCCCCGAGTGTTAACCGTTTCTGTCTCCCACCATTCTCACATATTTATAGTATTTTATGATTCAGGAAGATCCTGACAATCTTGCTAGCTAGGCCGAAAACTCATTGAGCACTGCGAGGGTGATGCAGTCACAGCCCCATACATGGTAACTCGTCCCTGGCTGATAAAATAATGAGTCACTAATAGTCACAGGTCAGTTAGAGATATATCAGCACCACCTGCATCTGACAGTTGAAGCCATGGTTATGATTGAGACTGTCTAGGGAAATATATAATTATAAGAAATTATAGGATGTACAACCCCTGGCAAGCACTGATAAAAATGAGAAGAGCTAGCTAAGGGAATTGAGAAAAACCAGGTACTGGAGAGGGAGAAGGGCCAGGCCAAAGTGCAGTCATACAAGCTAGCCTAGGACATCACTTCTGGAAGGAAACCCTCCCCAGTCCACTAAGTTGAGACTAAAACCCTTCCGTCTATTCCCACCTCACACCATACTTAACCCTATCATAGTGCTTATCACAGTATGCTTTAACTGTCCACTCTCTGCAATGCTCCTGGATTCCTTCCTCCAAGGCAGGGACTGCCTCACTGGCAGTATAATTTTACATCTGGCACCATTCACAGCATGTACCTAGTGTTCATATGCTGGATGACTGAAGAGGTGTGTGGTTACATACATGAATGAAATGCAGCTAAGAAACCACATAACAAAGATTAAAAGGTATTTTGAAATATCCCTATACAAGTTGCACTGGTTTAAAACTGGAAGGTCCAAGAATGTGAGATGAAGAGTTGGCCTTCATCCTGGAGCAATCACCGTGAAGATGGATGGGTGGGTCTGAATAGCTGCAAACAGAGTCCATCCAACATTTTTTTAAACCAGATAACACACAGGAGTTATTACATCTTTAGAAGTGGAAAATGCATCATCTAAAAATCACACCAGCAAACAGTATCATCCTGAAGCCAATGATCGAATGCCATGTCTCGGTGAACTTAAAATTTTAGCTATTATTTCTCCCACATGTTATAATCCTATTCCCTGTATTTAAGGAAGCATAAAAAACTAGAGCAGCATATTGTCATCAGGAGACCCCAACTTGCTGTTGGAGGAGGGGTGTGCTGGTTATAAATCCCCAGACAGATGACTAGAAGGGACTCGAAGAACAGATTACTAAGGTTCTGCTTTCAGATTCACAAGTGAACGGAACTTCAAATAATAACTGGAACTGGAAAACAGTGGTGTAGACAAACACAATAAGTTCCCCTCCTTGGGGGTGGGGGGAATTGGAAGGGATGCTTTTCAGCAATTTGGTGGAGTGGCTAGGAATTGAAAATTAGCTACCCAAGTCCTTCATGAAAACAATAATAATCAGAAAGTCGTTTTCATCCATCTCTCATGTTTGAATTTCCAGAATCTACCAGTAGGCCATATACATAGGGATTGTCATGCAAAAAGGATGCAGGGAAGAAACTGGCCCTGATTCTCACCCTTGTGCCTCAGGAAATGCACATGGATGAAATTCTTTCCTTCTGGCTTGTGACTTGGGTCCTCAGGAAACGTGTGAACTGTAACAGGAACCTACCGAACTTCATAGACTGGCATTCTTAGAGACTTGAAGGAAATGGGGGGGAGGGTTGTGTGTTTGGTTTTGTTTTTTGTTTTTGTTTTTGTTGTTGTTGTTGTTGTTGTT